>CAUYSK010023796.1:0-23648 GCA_963575035.1 Avahi laniger | reverse complement strand
ATAATTCAGAAGAAACCAATTCTGCTGACAATTCGATTTTGAACTTACAGCCTCCAGATCTGTGACACAATAAATTTTTGTTGTTTAAACCATTCAGTCTGTGGTATGGCAGCTTTAGAAAACTTACACGAATACCATTCTGAAATATTTCTCTTACATACATCTATGTAAATGGACTTTATTTCCTTTGCTAGAATACAGACTTTAGTTTTAGTTTCACTATTGAAATTGCACAATATTTAAAGGAATTATATTATGAATTTATTTTTGCTGCAAATATAATTTTCTACATATGTATTTTCTCTTCATTGCATTCCTTTTAAATACATTACTATCGATAGTTTTTGTTTTTTGGATATTGTATGAATTTCTTTAAAAAGGCAGGTAAAAATGGTGAGACAACTCTAATAAGTTTATTTTATACTGTTCATGAGAAATACTTAGGATATTTTACTATTCCCAGTGATATAAGTGTCATATTTTAGTGGAAAAATTTTATACTTCGAAAGGAAGCATGTCTAACTTTCTACAGAATGGGTGGGGATTTGTTTTTAAGAAACTGTTATGAAAGTTGGTATATGAGTGAAAATTACAAAATTATTACCGTTGTGTTTAATACTAATAGATTTGATTTTCCCCAAGTATATTCTTTTCTGTAGGTAATGCAGAAGAGCTTATTTCAAAGAAGGAGGAGAAATTAAAGAAGTTGTTAGTCAAAAATAAAATAGCTGGACCAAGTATAGGAAACTGTGGCACTGACGAAATCAACTGTACTTGTGTAACTTTTCAGAGGTGAACCAGAAACATAGCTTGTAAACCATGTTACTTCCTAGATTTACCTTTCTTTTTTTTTTATAATGGAAAGCTTTTCAATTGAATACATTTAGCTTTCTGACAAACTCTCATTACATTGACCTTATTTTTTTTTATTTCAGCATAATATGGGGGTACAGATGTTTAGGTTACATGTGTTGCCCTTGTCCCCCCTCCCTCCCTCAGTCCAGGTTTCAAATATGTCCATCCTATTGTGTGGTGCACATTGCACTCTTTGTGTACACATACACTCATCCCCTCCTACCTCCTCCCCACTCCCCCCTGCCCAATATCTAATAGATGTAATTCTTATATATGCACTTATGTGTTGATCTCTTAATACCAATTTGATGGTGAGTACATGTGGTGCTTATTTTTCCATTCTTGGGATACCTCGCTTAGTAGAATGTGTTCCAGCCCATTCCAGGAGTATATAAGAGGTGCTGTGTCACCATTGTTTCTTAAAGCTGAATAGTACTCCATGGTATACATATACCACAGTTTATTAATCCACTCATGTATTGATGGACACTTGGGCTGTTTCCACATCTTCGCAATTGTGAATTGCGCTGCTATGAACATTCGAGTGCAGGTGTCTTTTTCATAGAGCGACTTTTGCTCTTTTGGGTAGATGCCCAGTAACGGGATTGCTGGATCATGCAGTATTTTTCTGTGTCTGGTTTATTTCACTTAGCATAATGTCCTCCAGGTTCATCTATGTGGTCAAAAATGACAGGATTTCCTTCTTTCTTAAGGCTGATAAAATAGCCTATTTTTTATTTCAGCATATTATGGGGGTACAGATGTTTAGGTTATGTATGTTGCCCTTGCCCCCCCCCCCCCCCGCCAAGTCCGAGCTTCAAGCATGTCCATCCCCCGGATGCTGCGCATCGCACTCTTTGTGTATGCATATACCTGTACCCCTCCTCCCCCACCCCCGTTCCCCCAGCCCAACCTCCAAAAAATATTATTCTTATATGTGCACCTATGTGTTTATAAGGTAATAACCATTTGCTCGTGAGTACATGTGGTGCTTGTCTTTCCATTCTTGGGATACTTCACTTAATAGAATGCGTTCCAACTCTATCCAGGAGAATACAAGACGTGCCTCTTTTTAATAGCTCTGGGAAGATTGGCTGAGGAAGGATGACGTTATATATAAGGTACTGAGGATTAGAGAGAGATTTATTCCTTTGTTCATTCAATCACTCAAATATTTGTTGAATTAATCAAGGAATTTACAATCCAGTAAGAGACAAAACATATGTAGTCAAATGACTATTATAAATTACAGACTATGTATGTACTTGAAGACAGATTAGAAAATGTTAAAAAAATATAAAAGAGAGAGAGACTTTTAACTGTAAGTATTAACATAAACTTAGAGTTTGGGTGGGTGATGGTAAAGTATGAAAAGACTTCTTTAAAGAGGTAGCATCTGAATCTCATCCTGAAGGATGGGAAGAATAATTTTAATAGGCAGGTAGGAGAACATTCAAAAGAGATACATTATCCCTTTCCCCTTTCTAATTGTACCCTCCTCTTACAGCCCATGTATTTTGGGGGAAGATGACCCCATTCCAAGCTCCAGGGGAGGCCTAAGTTTATTTAAGCAGATCAGCATCTTCTGTTTCCCAGGCTGAGTTAGAAGAAGTAATAGTAATTATTGGGTCAGAAATATAGGTGAGGTCTCTGCATCAGAGACCTGGATTGGAGGAGGATTGAGAGCCAGAAGTTGAAGTGATTGGGAAGAGAAGTTGTAAGAGTGTTAAGGACTTGGGTTGAATAACAAATATCCAGGATCCATTGCTTAGGTCAGGGAAGTTGATTTATTTCAAAAGGGTGTCAGATTTGCCTAAGAGAGGGAAATTATTCCCATGACATGTCCAGAACTTACTGCCTTTTAAACACACTGGCTCTGGTCCATCAGACCATTTAGCCTGATTTTAACTGGGCATCCTCTCCAGCCCCTACTCCCCCCTCCAACATAGAGATTACTTCTTCAATTGTGTCTTCATAACTTTCTCAGATTTGTTCACTTTTCTCTGTCCCCACTGCTGCTGTCCCAGTTTCCTCCTCATTACTTCTTATCCACATGACTGCAATCCCTTCCTAAATGGTCTTGTTGGCTCTCATCTGACCTCTTCCCATTCCAGAATGACATTTTTAAGACAAAAAAATATAATTATGATATTCTCAAGCCTTGACTTTCTTCACTCCTCAACCTCTATCTATGTCCCAGTCATCTGAACATGCAATAGCTTCCTAAATATAACAATGCTCTGTACCTTTACACATGATGGTTCTTTGCCTATAACAATTGTGTCCCCTTCCTTCTGTACCCAGATTATGCTCCAGTCCTTCCCTGGAGTATGACTCCCCTTACCCTCCATTCTCAACCTACAGAGACTCCAGTGAATTCGGTGCATTAGATTACTGCTGTGACTATAAGGGTGAGCACTGTGCAGCAGAATGTCAGCCGGCTTGGGTGTGGTGTTTCAGGAAATGTGGTGTGAAAGTGAGCCTCCTATTCTGGCTCCTGTTCCAGCTCTCACAAAGTTAACAGTGAGTGAGGCCAGGGCATTGGACAGGCTGACCATTAACCAAGGTCAAGAAAGCCAAGGTCTAGAGGGACATGGACTGTAGAGCAGTGTAGCGCCTCGGAACAAGACTGGGAGGGCAAAGAGTTGAAGACCCTGGACTCTAATGCCTCCTTTGTCCCTTGTTTTTGCCTTGCTCAGCTTGTCTGTACTACCTCCACCCCCTAAAGTCAGCTGATGGAAAATTACCTTCATGCTCAGGAGACTGTTTTGTATTATTTTTGAATCTCCTTATGAAATTTAACAAGTAATTCTAAGTTTTGAAAAAGTTTACATTTGAAAATTTTTTGAGCAATATACATCTCTAAATCAATTTTGTTCTATAGGGCTAATTAAATCATTCATAAGAATGAGCTTTTGCAATAATTCCTCTGTTGCCTCATGCCATGTGGAATTTTAACTAAGTAACAGATAAATTAGTTCTGCCTCTGTGGCGTTTTTCCATAGCTAATGTTTTACAACTGTTCAAAAACATAATCAGTCATCGTAGGACAGCAGTTTTTGTAGCTGCATTACAAAGAAAGTTTCATGGTTTAGATTTGTCATGTTCACCAATCTTAATGTTAATGCTATTAAACTCATATTAATAAATATTAAACTCATTTATTCAACAACTGTTTATTGAGAATTTAGTATTAACAACACACTGTTTTAGGCACTGGGAGGGATATAAAGATGCAGAAGACACATTCCAGTTCTCAGGGAGAGAAGCTAATGGGAATATAAGATATATAGAGAAAAAGTAAAATAGAAGAAAAGATGTAATGTGTCACTAAAGAGGTATAAAGTTCAATAGTTATTCCACTGGAGTGATTGAAGAAGAATTAAATCTTTGAGTATATGCAGGGAGATGAGGAGGGAGAGAAGAAATGTCAAGGGAGAGTGAATTTCATGAGCAAAAGTATAAGGCTTGTTCAGGGGAGTGATGAGAAAATATTTGGGAAGTGTTGATTGAAGCAGATTATTCAAGACTTTTGAATCATCACAATAGAAGATGCTTGTTTTTTTGACTAGTATTTCTTAAAATGGGATCCATAGACCTAGTCTACAAGATCCTTGTCTTTTCTTTTAGGTTATTTTTACAACAACAAAGGATTATTTCTAGTTCATACCACATCTACATTTTGGGCCAGTGGTAGCTCTGCTTTGCTCCAGAACCCAAGCTTTTACAACCCAACATCTCTCTGGAATATTCCTGGTTTGCAGGGAAGAAGAAAAGAAGACTATGGAAACCCATACAATGTCCTTTAAAGCTTTTATTCAGAAGTCATGCATTTCATTGGCCAAGTAAGGTCTATGAGAATTGAAAAATTTGTAATGTTTTTACCTAAATGAAAATAAAAAAAAATTCAATATATTTTGGATTACCTGAACATTCACCTTTAAACTGAGAACAGCCACAAGATTTCAGAGCCTGCATTGGCTTCAGTGATTTGATGACACAAAATAGTTACCTCTGAGTTGTTTTATTAGTACTGCTTAGGCAATTAGAGACATAGGAAAAAATAAATGATTCTGATGTCTTTGCCCTAGTTGAAGCCAAATGACATCACCAGTGTACAATGAAGATATTCTAGGGCTTTGAATAAAGAAGTGGGAAAATTTAGTCATCACAGGTTCATTGCAATATAGGTGCACCAAAGACAACAACAATAACAACAACCAAACCTGTGCCATAGCATTCGGTTCTATACTCATGTTTAAGATGATAGTTTAGTTTATGCCAATTATTATCTGTCACATTAATTTATTGTTGTTTATTTGACTTTTATTGGTTTGATACCTTTGTTTTTATTTAATTTGTGAAGTTATTTTAGGATATGGTTTTATAAGATAGTTAAAAATAAGATTATGTTACTTTTATGTTTGTTAATAATTAAGTAAAATGCTCATAAAATAATTTATTTTTCCTTTAAAGGGATATACATACATTACTAAAGTTTGAGAAATCCTGAAGTAGGCAGTGGGAACCCACTGAAAGATTTTGTGGATATGAGTGATATAGTTGTGGCTTTGCCTAAGGAAACTGGTCTGGCAACAATACGGAATATTTACTAGGAAAGAAAGAGAGAGGAGGGAGAATGCAATTTCAAGAATCCAGGTGTGTGCCAGTAAGACTTCATGAAAATGGAAAGGAAGGGACAAATGGGAGAGAGGTTGATAGAGGAGGATTAATGGGCAGTTTGCAGGGACCACTTTGATGTATGTAAGGAAGGATAGAAAAGAGTCAATACTTTCTAAGACTTTCATTCTCTCTAAAGAAAAGAGAGCAGAAACTGGAGAAATAAAGAAGGGATAAGTTTAGCAAAGACAACATGTTTGACTCTAGACATGATTTACACTGTTAATAATAGTTTTAAAATAGGTTAATAAATTTAATAATTTATTAATATAGAGAAAAAATAAAGAGGAAAAAGAATGATTTTAGTGAGGGATACTAATAGAGTAGTTTAACTGTAAATAATCTAATTTTTATATCCCTAGCACCTAACTCATTGCTTGACACATAGTATGCATTCAACAAATGTTAAATGAACTGATTTTGTTGGTGTGAATGAAATATAACTACTTTATAAACATTGATCATCTGAATTTCCACTTCTGGCATTATGGTTGAATAAGGGCTTTGAAGAACCCTGCTGCTTCAGAACAATTATATTCTGCATAGGATACACTTTTTGTGACATTGCTTGTATTACCAGAAGAAGGGGATATCTTTGGGGACTACTGCTAATATACCATGAACTGGATCTGGAGTGGCAGGTTACTGTCACCAGAGAAGTGGGCTACTGTGAGGGGCAGAATTGCCTTAACAATAATGGCATTGCTACTGGGATACTAAGCCTTGGGACAATGAAAGAATAGGGAAGATAATAAGAGACTCCTTCACTGAGCCAAACCCTTCAAGCTGAAGTAATCCCTTGGCTCCTGGAAGAAGCAGAAACAAACACTGTCTATAGGAAATCTCCCCCAAATTTTTCCCATAAAATTCTCACCAATTAAATTGAAACAATGAGCTCACAATCAAAGATTATGAAACACATGGTAAAGAAATTCACAATGAGTGAAAGTCAGCAGAAGCAACAAACTCTTGATTTGGACCCTCCAAGGATACAGATGTTAAAATGATCAGATATTTGATATAGGACAAATGAGTATAGTATATGTAAAGAAATAAAGGGCACATTAACAAATCAAAGCATTCAATAACATACTATCAGGAATGACTGGACAGAACTGAAAACAATTAAATCCTAGAAATGAAAAATATGATTGTTGAAATTAAAAATTCAATGGGCAGATTAAACAACATTAGACAAAACTTAAGAGAAAATTAGGGAGTGTGGTATAGAAAGACAAATGGAAAATGTAAAGAAAAGGAGAGAATAGAATGAGAAAGTGGTCTAATATGCATTTAATCTGAGTGTCAGAAGAAGAGAACAGAAAGAATAGAGGAAAGGCAATATTGAAGGGATAATGGATGTGGATTTTCCATACTTGATGAAAAATATGAATTCACAAACCCAGGAAACACAACACACTCCAAACAGGACTAATAATATACAATTAGAATGACAGCAGATTTCCAACAGCAACAATGGGAACCAAAAGCAGTGGAATAATATCTTCAATGTGTTCAAAGAAAATAATTGTCAACTTAAAAATGTGTTACCACAAGATTATCTTTCAGAATTGAGAGTAAAGGGACGCTGTGTATTTCTAAGAATTTGTCCATTTCCTCCACATTTTCTGGTTTATGTGCATAGAGGTTTTTATAGTATTCATAGATGATATTTTGTATTTCCGTGGCATCAGTTGTAATTTTCTTTTTTCATTCCTGATGGGGCTTATTAGAGTTCTTTCTTTTCTGCTTCTCATTATTCTAGACAGAGGCATGTCAATTTTGTTTATTTTTTTAAAGAACCAATTTTTTGTTTTACTAATCTTCTGTATAGATTTTTTGTTATCAATTTCATTTAGTTCTGCTCTGATCTTTGTTATTTCTTTAACTGATCAAGACTTAAGTGCACATATAGCAATAGCATTTATTGGGTGTTAGGCAGATGGGAGGGGAGAGGGGATGGGTATATACACACGTAATGGGTACGGTGCACATCGTCTGGGGGATGGACACACTTGAAACTCTGACTCGGGTGGGGCAAGGGCAATATACATAACCTAAATATTTGTACCCCCATAATATTCTGAAATAAAAAAAAAGAATTGAGAGTAAAATTAAGACACTTGCAGTAAACAAAAACAGAGTTCACCCCAAAGATATCTGCACTAAAATAAATTATAAATTATGCTCTTCATGCATTAGAAAAACTATCCCAAAGGGCAATTATAAGTTACAAGAAACAATTGTGAACAAATAAAATTATATCTATGCATATAAATCCAAACAAATATTGTATAATAAAACAATAATAATTATAAAACTATTAAATATGTGGAAAACAGCACATAAGTTAGAAAGGGGACAATGAACATTAAAAAGTTCAGGAGGTAGGTTAAGATATTATTTATCATTATGCTTTGTAGGTTAAATAGTAATGCTCAAAATTTGGAAGTCCTAGCCAGAACAATTAGGCAAGATAAAGAAATAAAGGACATCCAAATTGGAAAGGAAGTAATCAAATTGTTTTCGTTTGCAGATGACATGATATAAGACTTAGAAAAACCTAAATATTGTACCAAAAAACTGAAAAATTCAGTAAAGTTTCAAGATAAAAAATCAGCATACAAAAATCAATAGTGTTTCTATATGTCAATAGCAAACCATCTGAAAAGGAAAGCCAGAAAGTAATTCCATTTACAATAGCTACAAAAAACCTCCTTGGGAAAATTTATCCAAAGAGGTGAAAGATCTCTACAATGAAAACTATAAAATACTGATGAAAGAAGTTAAAGAGGACACAGAAAAGGAAAGATATTCCATGTTCATGAGTTGGAAGAATTAATATTGTTAAAATGTCCATACTGCATAAAGTGATCTACAGTTCAATGCAATCCCTATCAAAACACCAATGACATTTTTCACAGAAATAGAAAAAACAATCCTAAAATTCATATGAAACCAAAAAAGCCCCTGAGTATCCAAAGCAATCCTGAGCAAAAAGAACAAAGCTACAGACATCACACTACTGGACTTCAAAATATATCACAAAGTTAGAGTAACCAAAATAGCATGGTACTGGCATAAAAATAGACACATAGACCAACGGAACAGAATAGAGAATAAAGAAATAAATCCACATATTTATAGCCAATTGATATTTGACAAAGGTGCCAAGAACACACATTGGGGAAAGAACAGTCTCTGAAATAAATGGTGCTGAGATAATTGGATATTCATATGCAGAAGAATGAAACTAAACTCATATCTCTCACCAAATAAAAAAAATCAACTATAAATGGATTAAAGAGTTAAATGTAAGACCCCAAACTATAAAACTACTAGAAAAAAAACATAGAGGAAACATTTCAGGACATCGATCTGGTCAAAGATTTTTTGGATCAGACCTCAAAAGCACAGGCAACAAAAGTAAAAATAGATAAATGGGATCATATCAAACTAAAAAGCTTCTGCACAGCAAAGGAAATAATCAACAGACTGAAGTGACAACCTGAAGAATGGGAGAAAATATTTGCAAACTATCCATGTGACAAAGTATTAATATCCAGAATATATAAGGGACTTAAGAGAAAAAAAATCCAACTAATTCAGGAAAATGCTCTGAATAGACATTTCTCAAAAGAAGGCATACAAATGGCCAGCAGGTACATGAAAAAATGCCCAACATCACTAATCATCAGGAAAATGCAAATCAAAACCACAATGAGATATCATTTCACTCCAGTTAAAATGAATATAATGAAAAAGACAAAAAGTAACAAATGCTGGCAAGGATGTGGAGAAAGGGGAACTCCTATACCCTGTTGGTATAGCAGTACAGCCATTAATTAGTAATTAGTACAGTTATTATGGAGAACAGTATGTAGGTTCCTCAGAATGATAAAAATAGAAACGCTGTATTATCCAGCAATCCCACCACTGGGTACAAATGCAAAGAAAAGGAAATAAGTATGTCAGAGATATCTGCACTCCCATGTTTATTGCAGTGCTACTCACAATAGCCAAGTTATGGAGTCAGCCTAAGTGTCCATCCACAGATGAAACAATAAAGAAAATGTGGTACATATACAAAACAGAATATTATTCAGCCATAAGAAAAAATGAAATCCTGTGATTCATGTTAACAAAGATGAACCTGGAGCACATTATGTTAAGTGAAATAAGTCAGGCACAGAAAGACAAATACCAAATGTTCTCACTCACTCACTTAGAGCTAAAGAAGCTGATCTCATAGAAGTAGAGAGTAGAATAGTCATTACCAGAGGCTGGGAAGGGTAGAGGGTACGGGAGTGGTGAGAGCTTGGTTAATGAATACAAAATTACAGCTGGATAGGAGGAATAAGTTCTAGTATTCTATAACACTGTGGGGTGACTATAATTAACAATAATTTATTGTATATTTCAAAATAGCTAGATGAGAGGATTTTGAATGTTCCCAACACAAAGAAATAATAAATGTTTGAGATGATAGATATGCCAATTACCCTGATTTGATCATTACATATTGCATACATGTATCAAAACACCACATGTACCACCAAAATATGTACAATTACTATGTGTCAACTAAAAATAAAAAAGAAAAAAAACTCAAGGGCAACTAAAAAATAAAGAATAAAACACATGAATTCCATGCCCATAGAAAGAGAAAATGGAATAAAAATTCAACTGAATGGACTTAATCAATCCTGAAAAGTACTAAAGGGGAAAAAAGAAGTAAAGTAAAAGCAATAAAAATGTGAGATATAGAAACATGTTTATATTAAAAATCACAAAAAACGAATTCCACAACACAAAATTATAAAAAGCTCAATTGACCAGAAAGATATAGCAATCCTAAGCCTGTATGCATCTAATAAAATAGCCTCCAAATATATAATGCAAATATTGATAGAACTATAGGAAAATAAATAGACAAAATTACCATTAGAGTAGAAGATTTCAATATAAATTTCTCAATGTATAAGAGTAAATATACAAAAGTTTTGAATAAGCACACTTAACAATCTTGATTAAATGGACATATATAAAACTCCCCACTCAATTATTAAAGAATATATATATTTGTCCATGTCATGTGAAACATTTATAAAAAGTGATCATACATTGGTTTATAAAGCAAATTTTAACACATTTCAAATTACTGATATCATATAACCACATGCTCTTACAATTTGATCTAGAACAGGGGTGGGGAACTTGAGGCTTTCTAGGTCCTTAGTGTGGTCTTTTGACTGAATCCAGATTTTACAGAACAAATACTTTTATTTTTATTAATACATCTTTGTTTGTCTTTTATATTTTTATTTTTAAAATGAGCATATTTAAAATACCAAAGAATAAAATAAGTTTCAATGAAATAATCCTCCCAGATAGACTGGCACAATTAGAATATTAGCAAGCCATAAGGGCTCTATTGACGGCTGCTATGCTCATGATTTACTTTTAACTTCTGGGACCTGACTGGCACTACTGCATGAGGCTGGTTGGTGAGAGTTTATGGGGGTCAAGTACGTCAGTCTGTGATCAGCTTTTGACAATGGTGCACTGTATTTCTGTCTGAAGTGGAATCCGTGAATAGTTGCACAGCCCAACAGCATTTTTATATTATGTCTACTTAATATCCCATCGTGTCAAAGAAAACCAAGAGAATGCTAAAGGGAGAAAACAGATTTTCTAATGAGGATTGGGAATTGCAATATTGTCTTGTTTCTACTAAAGATAAGATGATTTGCTTGTTTGTGATACTGCAATATCAACATTAAAGAAATTCAATACTCATCAGCATCATAACACTCATAAGGGCCACAAATATTTTAAATTAGAGGGAGAAGCACAAAAGGGTGTATTGCAGAAATTAAAAGATGAAAAGCAGAAGCAAAGACAATTCCTTCTAGCAGCAATAAGACTGGAAATAACACCACTGAAGCAACTTATAAAGTATTGTAGCTTATATACTCAGGAAAAAAGGGAAGCCATTCAGTGATGTTGAAATCATTAAAGAATGCATTGCCAAAGTTGTAGGGTGCTTAGACCCTGATAACGTTTCAAAGTACAAACAAATAAGGAGAACCATAACTGATTGGCAGCATGAATTCGCCTTCAACTTAACAGAACAACTTCATGCAATACTTCAAAAGAAAAATATATATTATTCAATTGCTTTGGATGAATCAACTGATACTACTGACTTGGCACGGGTTTTATACTTCATTCAGGTCATAATAGAAGATTTTCTTTGCATTGAAGAATTACTTGCTTTGAGTATTCTTCTGAACAGAACATGGAGAATAGATATCTTCAATAATTTTCAAGATAAATGTCATGAACTTGGACTGAATTTGGTAAATTTAGTGAGTCTATGTACGGATGCTGTACCTTCCATGACAGGAAAACATGAAGGGTTTATTACACAGATAAAAATAAGTATTAACAGAGCCAGATGCTCTCATTGCTTTTTCTTGTATCTTGCATCAGAAAAATCTCTGTGCTAAAACTACTATTTTAAGTGACACTTTGCTCCAAGTTATAAATATTGTTAACTATATTCCTGCAAATGCAACACTGCATTGTCAGTTTCGTAACATGTTAAAGTTGAACCACGAGGTATTCACTGTGGATTTTCAGTATCATTCTAAAGTGCATTGGCTATCATAGGGACAGGTATTAGCAAAAATTTTATCTTTCTGAGAACAGATAGTTACATTTTATGAAGAACAGAATCAATAATGTGAATTACTAAAAGAAGATTTCTACAGGAACACCGAATTTCTATGTGATATGTCAAATCAAAACGACTTGAATATTTCTTTGCAAGGTAAAACTAAGTCTATATATGACATGTGGCAAAAAAAAAAACAAAGAATTTCAAAAAAGGCTTTCTTTCTTCAAAACACTTCTTCTTCAAAAGGAAATTTTGGTTGAGCATTTTCCCTAGTTAGCAAAGGTCATTGATGATCAGGATGATATATGCAAAGCATTTGAAGCATATGTAGCTGTTATAAACCTATTAATTGGAGAATACAATGAAAGGTTCACTGACTTTGAGAATCATGACATCACACACACATTAGCATTTCGGCCTCACCTAATTCATATTACCAAGGCACCTAAAGAACTACAAGTGGAATTGATTGAGCCTCAGTAGATGACATTTTAAAGTCATTGTTTGATGCTAAGAAAGGTCCAATTGAAGTATGGAAAAATGCAGTAGAATACCCATGCCTTCAGCAACATGCCCCCAAAAATGCTTTCTTATTTTTCAACCATCTATTGCTGTGAATCTACATTCTCCTACCTAACCCAAATCAAGAAACCCTTAAGGTCACAAATGACTAATATCCATCTAGAGGATCAACTGAAACTGCGGACCTCCATGCTACAACCAAATATTCAAATGCTTTCCAACAAAAAGCAGACACAACAAAGTCATTAAAAAGTTAGTTTACTTTAAAATTAACAAATAGTTTTCATTGTTTGAAATTATTAAGTACATAGTAGTTAGATTTTATAAAATAATGTACATTTTTATGTATATCTAATTGAAGTTTCTTGAATGCAGCCTTATTTGATTACAGCTAAATTAATGCAGCCTTCCAACATCAAAAGATTCCCCACCCCTGATCTAGAAGTTAATAACAATTTTTTTCAAACTTCTCATATATTTTAAATTAACCCAAAACTCTTCTGAATGAATCAAACAAGAAACCATGATGGAAATTTTAAAAATACTTAAAAGTGAATAATGACAATATTACATATCTTATTTTTGGGATATAGAAAAGTCAGTATTATTAGTATTTAGAGGGAACTTTATAATCTTAAAATTCTTATATTAGAAAAGAAAAAAGGCCTTAAGTTAATGAGCAAAATAATCAACTAAGAAATTTGAAAAACATCAACATAATAAATTTTTTAAAATAGGAGAATGGATAAAGATACAGTAGAGAAGATTAACAAAGTCAAACTTGGCTCTTAGAAAATATTGATAAAAAAGAGAAACTTTTACCAGATTGGTCAAAAAAAAAGAAAGAAAAGGCATAAATAAATAATATCAAGGATGAAAAAGGAAATGTAACAGTAGATACAGCAGATATTTAAAAGGTAATGAAAATGTTACTAAAATGTTATATAACACAACAGTCTCCAATCAATTAAAAAATATAGACAAAATGGAAAATTTTCCAGAAAAATAAAACTCATTAAAACTATTTTAAAAAGAAAGTTTGAATAATCCTATAACTGTTGAATTAAACATTTTCCCGAAAACATCAACTCTACATGTCTTTACAGGTAAGTTTATTAAAATTGTAAGCAACAGATCATTCTAATTTTACACAAAGTCTTTATGCAAAGTCTTCTAGAAAACTTAGGAATTGGTATATTCTCCAAGTTATTCTGCAGGTTTGATACAAAAACAAGACAAGGATATTACAAGAAGAAATTACAGACCACTCACATCAGTGAATATATGCAGAAATCCCTAACAGATATTAATAAACTTGATCTAGTCATGTATAAGAAAGGTAAAAGTTGAATTTATCTCGGGAATGCAACAAAAAAGACCCATGCATATACGGAGCTATGGTAAATACTGTGGATGGCCTTGCAGATGAGTGGGAAAAAGAGGGATTCTTAAATAAATGGATATATATATATATATATATATATATATATATACATGTTTAGATATATAAAGAAAAGTTAAAATGGATCCGTACCCCACACCATACACAGAATTCAATTTCAGATGGATAAATGAGGGAAATGTAGAAAGCAAAAATTAAAATCCTTAAACTGGAAATATGGAAGAATATATTTCAGATCTAGGAGTATGGAAGGATTTCTTAAACAAGAAAAATATTCCAACCATGAAAACATTATTGATAAATTTATCTGCATTAAAATTAAGAACTTCTGTGTATCAAGTGACAGTTTAAAAGCAAATAAAAAATAAGATACAGATTGGGAAAAGATATTTGCAACACATAAAACTGACAAAGATTTAGTATCTAAAATAAATTAAGAACTCCTAAAATCAATAAGAAAGGGACACTAACCCATTAGGAAAATGGGCAAAAGACATCAGTTAGCATTTTATATAAAAAAAGAAACACTAGCTTAGGTTGGCTTCTCTAGAAGTCTGAGACAGGGATTTTTGAGCAAGCTGGAGAGTGCTCTAAGGAAGAATCTGTAGGGAAGTGAGGGAAGCAGGGTAGAGCAGGGGAAGAAGCTAAACAGAGATATGTTTTCAGTCTGATCTTATGAGATGGCACTGCAGATTTGCCCCATTTGAAGAGAGGGGACTGGGCCTTTGTATTCCTACTTGGCCAGTCATTGCCTACGGGCTGCCCCAGACTTTTTCAGGTGAGGTGACTCCCATTGGCCAAGGGCATTTCTCCAGGGAAGAGAGAAATTGTGAGCCATTGGCAGCCAATCTAGCAGCATCTAAAGGAAAGATGTACTGGACCAATAAAGGAGATTTGCTCAGGGCACCATGAATGCCTACTACAGTCACTCCTGTTTGTAATTAGGGAAATGGAAATTGTGACCAAAGTAAAATATGATTAAAAAAATTCTTTTATTTTAGTTTATTAAGGTATAATTTGCATACAATAGAATTCACTCATTTTAAGTGCACAGTCTGATGAATTTTGGTAATTTCATACATTCATGTAACATCTACCATAGTCAAGATATAAAACAGTTTCTATCATCCTAAAAAGTTTCCTCACACCCTTTTGCAGTCAATTTTCTCTCCCAGCCCCAGGCAACAAACTGATCTGTTTCCTATCACTATAGTTTTGACTTTTCTCAAATTTTATATGAATGGAGTCATACAGTATTTAGCCTTTTATGTTTGACTTCTTTCACTTAGCATGTATCTGTAATCAGCCATGTTGTTTTGTGTATTAATATGAAATAAGATTTTATACCCACTATATTTGTAATAATGATGTAGTCTGACAACACCAAATGCTAGAGAACATTGGATTAATAGGAACTCATATATTATTGGTGGATTGTAAATTGTTGCAACCATTATAAAGTATGTTTTGACATTTTTGTTGTAAAGTTAAACATTTGCTTAACCTATGAGCTATTAATAGCAATTCCTCAAATACTCAATATAAAATCTTTCCTATGTGGTTCTGAGGATATACACACATGTAAAAACAACCCCCCCAAATGTTCATCTACAGAAGAATGGATTAAAATGTACTATATATATATATATATATGTATAAAATGGAATATTATACATCAGTGAAAATGAATGAAGTGTATCCCAAGTGACAACATGAATTATTCTTGGACGCATACTGTTAAGTGAAAAAGCAGATTTTAGAGTTTATTTGAAGGTATATATAGCTTTTTAGTACTCACAACAAAGAAACTCAATAATATATGCTTCAGGAATGCTATATATATTTGATAAAACAATAAAAAAGAATAAAATGATGAACACAAAATAAAGACAGCAAATAATTTCATGTGGTTAAAATATTATGTAAAATATTTGAAAAACACGACATTTGCAATTAATGATTTTCAAGTTGGAAGTAATTTTTTCCAAGTGAGCCATTTGATCACAATTTTTATCTAGATTCCTTGAGTATCCTTTCTTTAAGCTCTTTATTCATAATAATTCCTGTGTCATATTTATTTTTTTCTGGAAAAAGTTCCAAAGGAAATCTTTGATAATATTTGCTTAGCAGTTTCTCCTAAAAAAATGACTTACAATATGATTTTAAAAACACAACCAGTGCCTGAGTTGGGAACTACCTGTTCTAGAAACTACAAATTTAGTTGTTTTTTAAAAGTGGCTTTTACCCTTCTTCTCTTAGGTCAGCCATACTTTTCTGAATCTTGTTTCATGTGTTTTACTACATCAATTAAAATATTTTTCTCTGAAATTATACCAGAACATCTGTTCATCCATCCATCAGTATGTCCTGCTGCTTCTTTGAATAATATGCTCATTTATAATGTGCTATTGATACATTATTTTTAAAGCATCTCTACTTTTGAACTGTCCTCCTACTTGCTAAGGACTTTTTCTTTGCACTAACTGTGTATGGTTTTAATGTATGAAAGCTAAATGGAAAGTTCCAATGGTCTATAAGCTTCTCTATGGGACTGTAAGGCCCTCCTGGGCAAGACTATGTCTTATTCTTCTTTGTACACCCTTTGCTTATCATAGGTCATAGATGGTAGGTATTGAAGAAATCTTTCTTGCAATAAACTAAAACACTGTAGTTCTGCTCCATTTTGAAATATTTTAGCATGATACCCAGTAATGAAGAGCATACCTCATTATAACTGTCTTTCTTAAGTACTGAGATTAGTCAGGTTAAAAATCTAGATTATGTGATTAGTGTTTTCAGGAATAAGGACATTATTTTATATCCCTGTGATAGAGACTGTCTGCTTTATCACCAAACCCATTTCCTCTTCTTGAGCTCACAGCTAGAGTGCATTTCCTGAGATGATTTGTAGTGAGAAGTATCCTAAATTCCAGGCAATGGAATGTGAGTAGAAGTGAGTATACCACAAACATTTCCCACATACAACTTTCCATGCTCTTTCCCCATTTGTTGAGTAAGTGTGGATGACTCTGAGGTCCAGGAGAAGGTAGAGACCCGAGAAGGCCACCCAGTCAGGAACACCCATCTTGGACTTCATATGAGCAAGAAATAAACTTTAATTGCATTCAGCCACTGAGATTATGGGCTTTATCTGTTTAAGAAGCTTGCATCAACCTAATTAATACAATTTTCCCTAAATGTTCTTGAGAACTGTTTTGCCCTTTATATATGTAGATGATGACAACTTCAAGAGACGGGAGGGGGGCTGGAGATTGGGTTCAATTGACAGCAATTCTCTAACAGCAACTGGGTGTTCTACAATCCAATTAAATTCTGACATTAACTATCCAGAGTTAGCACAGACCCCACAGGTGAAGGGGCTCAGTCTCACAATGCTTCTCTTGCTTCAGATGCCAGTCGTAAGTCCTGGGTGTCCACAAGCCACCCACACTTCTGTCCAGCCAGCTACAAATTTGGAATTTCCCGTAATCACTCCTCCTTTCAGGTTCATTAGAATGACTCCAAAGTTACCAAAAGTGCTATGCTTATGAATATAGTTTTATTATAAATAATACTACTCAGGAATAGCCAAATGGAAGAGATGAATGGGGCAAAATCTGGGTGGGGTGTCTATGTGTGTGGGCCACAGAGCTTGTATGCCCTTTCCTCATGAAATCAGGGCACGTCAAGAACAGCAATGTATTCACAAACTGGAAGCTTAACTGAGCCTCAGGATCCAGGGTTTTTATTGAGGCCTCATTACATAGCACGACTGATTAAATCATTGGTCATGTGATTAAGCCAAATCTCCAGTCCCCCTTCCCTCTCCTGAGTTTGTCTTTCTGGGGCCAGCTGCCATCCTGAAGCTATCTAGGGAAGCCACCAAGAGTCATCTCATTAGAATAGATGCAAGTATGAACAAAAGGGGCTTCTTATAAATAACAAAAGACACTCTTATCAGGGAATTCCAAGGGTTTTAAAATTGTGCCAGGAACAGGGGACAAAGACCAGATACATTATTATATCACAATGGTAAACAACAAAGGCAAACCTTTTGAGTATAAAAAATTTGTTGTTTGCGCTTATTGACCAAAGATTCTCTGGAATCTTGCCCATGAGACCTTTCCTTCTCAAGCTCTAAAATTTTCTCCTTCATCCCAAATCTTCTTGGTTTCTCACCCCATTACAGTTCCAACATGCACTTGCCTTCAAGTTAAGTCAGAAGGAAAGGTCACACTCACACACTGACCAATAGCCTGTCTAACTATTTTAACTTCACTATTGCTTGTATCCTTTTGTGTCTGGAAGTTTGCTATGCTGACAATTTCCTTGTTGAAATAACATATATTGCTTTTCCTGATTATAAAATGTATACACACTAATAAAACCATTATACTGAGAGATAAGCATTATTCATATTATAGTATATTTGTTTATAGTCTTTTTGTATGTACAAATTTGTAGATGATCATTTTTTTCTGTTTACAAAATTGGAATTATATTGCATATAGAGTTTGATCATGTGTTTTTCACTTCCCTTTATATCATAACCATTTCTTATGTAATTCAATATTCTTTGAAAATATTTTCATGGCAATAAAAAGTCCACATATATACTATATCTATAGATGAATCATAGTTTATTTTGGCATTATCCAAGTGGTCTGAATATTTTTCAGTCTTATAAATAGTATTATGATGACCATCTTTTACATAAATTATTGTGTGTATCTTTGACTATTTCTTTAAGATAAATTTATAGATGGTCCAATTCCTTTTAAATGCAAAAATTTAATATATTTTGGGTAATTTGCATTTTTAATGTGCATCTTTCTAAAGGACAATTTGGCACTAGGCAATAAGATTAAAAAATTGTGTCTTTTAACCTGGTTATCCCCCCACTGGGAATAAGTATTAGTGAGACTAAAAAAAATTGTCTAAGGATGTTTATAGCACTGTTTATTCATAACAGTGAATTATAAAAAAATACCTCAAACTATACATATGAACTCATGAGCATGGTATATAGGGGGAAAAATGGTGTGAGTATGCTGCTACTTGGAAATATGTATACAAAATAATGTGAAGTGAAAAAGGGTAAGATATAGGAAATATACACTGGCCAACTAAGTGAGAAAAATATATTGCTGCGTATCGATAAAAATTGAGAGAGAATTTAGAGTAACATCAATATTGGTGATTTAAGCTTATGGGAGCCTTTTTTGTAAGCTTGTTTAAATGTGCCAGTTTACCTTTTAAACTCACTCCCTCAAGTTACCTCAAGAAAAAGGAGAATTATTGTTTGGATGTCCACATACTAGAAATAAAGGGTAGAAAGACATTAGCAGTTGATGTGGTTCTAGAAACCAGTCTCTCTTTCTCTCTAAGTTTTGTTCATCTCTGTGCATTACCTTTGGTTCACACAAGGATCTGCTCTGACTTTGCCCTGGTCTGCTCTTTGTCTTCCTTCTGCTTCCCATAATCCTCTCAGCCACTCAGGGATCCCCATGTCACTTTGTGGAGTGAGAAACTTTGATTTTCTTGGGAAATTTTGGTTTGAAGGCTGGAGGTCTAGAGGGCACTGACCAGTCTGGGGCCTTCTGTGTGGTTCTGTCCAACTCATTCTACCAATAAATGATATAGTACATGGCCACCTTGGCTCACTTTTATAAATTCACAGGCTATGTGGTCTCCTTATAGAAGTTAAGGTAGGCACATTGAAATTTAGCCTATGAAAGTGCATATGTGTGTGTTAAACAGTAGAGGAATTTCTAGGTGTTTGAAGTTCAGGTAATATAAAGAAAATATTTGGGGTGATTAGACCATGAAATCACCCAATTGACTCCTTATACTATAAATCATTTTTTCTCTAAATCCTACGAGTGTTTTAATGACTGAAGCACACTACCTCATCACATTCTCCTTGAGACAAAATGTTAAGGTGGGAGATGGGATGAAAGATCTCGGGGAGAGAAAGATAGGAATATCAATAGTGTGCCTTCTAGCTTTTTTCTGTGTAAAGAAACTAGTTTCCCTGAAAGTGAAATCTATGATTTATGGTTTGGGAGCCTTGTGTTGTAACTAAATCAAGTGTCTAAATGTGTTCCTACACCTTTAAAAATTCCCAGAATATGAAAAAAGTTTGTGCTTTTACCTTATGTTCTATAATACCATCTCGGAGCTTCAAGGTTGTCCTGGTGTCAAGGAATTGGAAGACAATGTCAAGAGAAAGCATAGAGGATCAAATATGTAACCTCCTGTCTTAGTCTATTTGTGTTGCTATAAAGGAATACCTGAGGCTGGGTAATTTATAAAGAAAAGAAGTTTATTTGGCTCATGGTTCTGCAGGTGGTGCAAGAAGCATGGCACCAGCCTCTGCATCTAGTGAGAGCCTCAAGCTGCTTCCATGCATAGTGGAAGGGGAAGGGAAGCCAGTGTGTGCCGAGATCACATGGTGAGAGAGGAAGCAAGGCTGGGGGAGGTGACAGTCTCTTTTTAACAACCAGCTCTAGCAGGAACTAATAGAGTAGAAACTCATTACCATGAAGATGGCACCAAGCCATTTATGAAGGATCTGCCCCCATGACCCAAATATGTCCCATTAGGCCCCACCTCCAACACTGGGGATAAAATTTCAACATGAGATTTAGAGGGACCAAACAAACCAAACTATAGCACCACCTTAATCAGGAAGCGATAAACATCAGTTCCACTGAATTCCATTGGCAAAACTAATCACATGATCCCAACTAGATGCAGGATGGGGGCAGGGGGAGCTGGTAAATGTAGCCTGTCTGAATAGCCACTCTCAAGCACCAACTCTACACCAAAGAAGGGTGTATTTTTATTGGTCAACAAGTTGTCTCTGTTATACTCTCCCAGCTTGTTTTCTGGTTTTCTCTTATCTCCTTAATGAAACCTAGGATACACGTTGATAATAAATTAAGCAGCTCTAATCCTATTAATTAATTGCTCAAAAAATTTTGTGGCTCTCCATTGTTTGCCAAATTAAGTACCAACTTCTTGCCCTGGCATTCAAGCCCCCAAAGAACATGATTTTCTTTTTTTTTTGCCTCATCTTCCAATACTTCCCTACCTTTTAAAAAATGTTTTAGCTGCAATGGACCACTTGCTGTTTTTCAAACACAGGATCTTTGATTCATCCTCTGTTCCCATCTGGTGTTCTATCTACCTCACCATTCTTTCTCTCATGGGTGGTATACATTTTAAATAAATTCACCATAGTTTTTTTATTTTATGCTTTTATGAGTCCTCTAGTGGGGGCAGTCACTGAATTCTAAACTGTCAGTGTCAAAAATTATGTCCCTGTTTAACATCACAGCACTTGGCAGCAGCAGGAGGCTCAGCCCGCCAGCCTGAGGAACTGGGTCCTTTCATTGACACGTTACAATTAGCACTCATAAAGACAGCAGATTACACAGATTCCACTGTGTGTAACTACTAGTTGAGAATGTCAACATGAAGTTATTTCCTAGGGTATAGTGCCTAACACCTAGAAGTCAGAATTTTGCCTTCTTTATAAAGCAAAATTTTCAGCATTTCCTGATGAGTATAAAGATTCATCAGAGTAAAAGCAAAAACAAACTTGAAGCAAGAGGCCACATACAGAATACAAAAGATAATGAAGAGATTAGGGCAATAAACAAGCAGAAAATTATATGAGGACTTCTGAAAAGATCTCTCTAAACTTATTAACATAATGTTTCTATTGCCAGGAAGCTAATCTAGCTGCTGACACTTGGTTACCTTCATGCCTAGCAACCCAATTTACCAGGTTTTCCTGAGGTTTCTGGTTTTAAACAGTCTATGCCATTGCCTCCAGTCATCCAATCAAACTCATCAGTCTATGCGGGCCAGTCTTTGCTGTAGTCACCATTTCCTTCCACTGGAATTACCTCTCTACTTTTCTCTGAGTTTTTCAGTCTTTTTCCTTCTGAAGATATTATCAGACATTAGGTCTGTTAGCTGTCTTTTCAACATTCACTTTACTGTACCCTAAATCCATTCAGACTTGGCAGGCTCACAGGACATACTCATTTTCATAATAGGTAAGCTCCCTAGAGCCTTGCTTAATATTCAGTTGTTAGGTTGAAATGAATGTTAAAAATGAATATATAAAAAAGTTATGAAAATATGAAGTACCAGAATTGATATCCAGCCTGCCTTAAGTTAATAATTTCTTAACTAAATTATTCAGTGGAAAAAAATGCTTTGACAGTATCCCTCCCCTATCAATTCTTTTATACACCCATCCCTCCATTCATTTGTCTATATAATACTTACTGTGTACTAGGTGCTTCTGCTAAAGTCTTTCAACAAAAGAAATAGGAAATTTCCCATTCTGCATTTACTTTATGTTCCTTTTCCAAACTCCTGAATATATTTTGAACTATTCTGTTTTGTTTTGGGTGTAATCATCCCTGGACTAAAAGCATTGGTTGTGTTAACCTCCATGATCAAAAAGCTCCAATATCCTTAAAAACAAGCAAAATATTCCAAACCTATTAGACAACGTAGTGGGAGTGAAATAGAAACTTCACAGTTTGGCATACAAAGCCCACTATCATATGGTCCCTACCAACTTTCCTTGGCTCATCTCTCATTCCTCTTTCTTCCATCTAATCATCCTAATTGGACTCTTTGTAGTTCCTTGAGATTCTCCCCTGCATTTTCCCACCCCATGATCTGTCCTAATGTGATTTCTTTTCCCTTAATGCCCTTTTACTCAACTCCTCTGTAAAAAATTCTAATCATCCTCAAAGGTCTTGTGCAAATGATGGAGTCTTAACGTTTGGTTTTTAAATTTAAACGAAATCCATTTACCCCTCTTTGTGAACACTGATAGCGTTTTGTATGCTAAGTGTGTGTATGTCTACGTGTGTATGTGTATACTTACACATACTCCAGGTAGTTGTTAAATATGCAAATAACTTTAATTTAAGGACAATCATTTTTTCTTCCAATTAAGAACTATCTTTTTAAAATTTTGAATCTCAGAGATCACCTAGAATAGTATTATGCACAATTAGGTTTGCAATAAATGTTTGTTGGCTTGAATAGACAATGTTCAGTCGTTTAAGATCTGTAAGGAGGACAGCACATAGCCAGAGCAGAGAGAGAGATGATAAAGGCCAACTAGGGCTCAACATCTCTAATCATCAGGGAAATGAAAATCAAAACCACAATGCGATACCACTTATCCCCAGTGAGAATGGCCTTTATCAAAAAGTCCCAAAATAATAAATGTTGGTGTGAATACAGAGAGATAGGAACACTCATACGCTGTTGGTAGGACTGCAAACTAGAGTAACCTCTGTGGAAAGCAATATGGAGATACCTTAAAGAGATACAAGCAGAACTACCATTTGATCCAGCAATCCCGTTACTGGGCATCTACCCAAAAGAACAAAAGTCGCTCTATGAAAAAGACACCTGCACTTGAATGTTCATAGCAGCGCAATTCACAATTGCAAAGATGTGGAAACA
>CAUYSK010023795.1:0-10867 GCA_963575035.1 Avahi laniger | reverse complement strand
AGGGTACAAACATTCTAGTTACACTTTATGTCTTTGTCTCACCCAAATGCAGGTTAAAGGCGTGCCCTTCCCTCCCTTTAGTGCTCCCCGTGTCCTTTAGTTGTAGATTTTCCCCCCTATCCCCCTAATCCCTGGAGAGTATTTCTGCCATGTGATCACCCTAGCATTGATCAGTTAGTACAAATAGTTTTAGTCTTTTGAGGAGCTTCCATATAGTTTTCTATAATGGCTTAACAGTTATGCATTGTTTAATTATGGGAATGCATTCTGAGAAATGTGTCATCAGGGAATTTTACTGTTGTGTAATCACAGAGTGTACTTACACAAACCTTATACAGTCTAACTTACTGCACATCTAGGCAATTCGGTATAGCCTATTGCTCCTAGGCTACAAAACTGTACAGAATGTTAATGTATTGAATACTGTAGGCACTTGTAATACAATGAAGAGTATTATTATACCTAAACATATTTTAACATAGACAAGGTACAGTAAAAATATAGTATAAGGTGTAATCCTAGCACTTCGGGAAGCTGAGGCTAGAGGATCGCTTGAGGCCAGGAGTTTGAGACTAGCTTGGGCAACATAGTGAGACCCCATCTCCACAAAACAATTAGCTGTTTGTGGTAGCATGCACCTGCAGTCCCAGATACTCAGGAGGCTGAGCTGGGAGGATCCCTTGCGCCCAGGAGTTCGAAGTTGCAGTGAGCTATGATCACACCACTGCACTCCAGCCTGGGCAACAGAGTGAGATCCTGTCTCAAAAGAAAAAAAAAAGAAAGAAAAAGAAAACAACAAAAAAAAGAAAATACAGTGTAAAAGATAAAAAATGGTACATCTGTCTAGGGTACTTACCATGAATGGAGCTTACAGAACTGCAAGGTGATCTTGGTATGTCAGTGAGTGGTGAGTGAATGTGAAGGCCAAGGACATTACTGTGCATTACCGTAGGCTTTATAAAAACTGCACACCCAGGCTACACTAAATTTGTAAAAAATATTTTTGTTTCTTCAGTAACAAATTAACCTTAACTTGTTGTAACATTTTTACTTTATGATTTTATTTTTTGTTACTGTGAAATGTTAGATTAGATTAGATTAATTTTCAAAATGTTAATCAGATTTTGCATTTTGGGATACAACTTCAGTCATAATTCTTTGCATATATTGCCGTATTCAATTTGTTAATATTTTGTTAAAGATTTCTGACTGTGTTCGTGAGGGATATTTCTTTGTAATGTGCTTTTTCTAGTTTAGGTATAAGGGTTAGGTTACCTTATGAAATGATTTGGGAAATGTTCTCTTCTCCTCCATTTTGTGAAACACGTTGTATAATATGGACAGAATATTTTTCTTAAGTGTTTGCTAGAATTTACCAATGTAGTCATTTGGACCTGGACCTTATTTTCTTTATGGAAAGTATTTTTTCAATCTATGAATTAAAAATTTTAAAAATAAAGGGCTATATAAAGCTATACAGATTTTCCATTTATTTAGCATAAGTTTTGATAAGCTGTGTCTTATAAAGACTTTGTCCCTTTAAGTTGAAATATTTATCGACATAAAGTTATCTATAATATTCTCTTGCTATCTCTTTAATGGCTGCGGGATCTGCAGTTTTGTCCCTTCTTTCCTTCTTCCACTGTTAACACGAGGTGTCTGTGTTTTCTCTATTTGTTTCTTGATCAGTCCGTCTAGATGTATATCAATTTTGTTGGTGCTGTCAAAGAACCAACACTAGTTTTATTGACATTCTGCACTAATTGTTTTGTATCTTATTGATTCTTGGTACTATCTTCTTTATTTCCTTTCTTCTATTTACTTGGATTGAATTTGCTCTATTATTCTATATTCTTAATTTAAAAGAGTGTAGGTTGCTGATTTTATATCTTTCTTCCTTGCTAATATAAGCATTGAAAGCTATAAATTTCTCTGTTAGCGTATACCACAAATTTTGATATGGGATGTTATTATTTAGACCAAAATATTTTCTAATTCTACTTTGATCACTTCTTTGACTCATAAATTATTTATAAGTATACCATTTAATTTTATAATATTTGGGGATTTTCAAAATATTTTTTATTACATTGAGGATTTCTCAAGTATTGCCTAGTTATTGATTTCTAATTTGCTCTTTAGTCAGGAATATATTCTTTATGATTTCAGATCTTTAAAATTTACTCAAATTTTTAGTGGCCTGACATCCAGTTTTTCTTGGCAAACCTTCCACATACACTTGAAAGGAATTCCATGTACACTACAGTTTTTTAGTATAATATACCATGTACCATATATATGTATACACACATATACATATACAGCTATTTGGTTATGTTGGTTGATAGTGTCACTCAAATTTTCTATAGCTTTGCTGGTTTTTCTTCTACATTTAAATCAATTATTATTGAGAGAATTATTGATTAAAAATTTAAAATTTTTTATAATTTTTGTGAATTTTTATATTTTCCCTTAAGATCAGTCAGTTTTTGCTTTATGTATTTTGAAACTCTATTATTTGGTTCAGGCATATTTATATCTTCTTATTAAAATGACCATTCATTACAATGAAGTGCTTCTCTTTATTTATGATGCTATTAATTACCTTGAAGTCTTTATTTAATATTAACATAGCCACTTCCATTTTCATATGTGTTTGCCCATTATATCTTTGTACATTGTTTTATTTTTATTAATGTGCTTTTATACTTATATTTATCTATTGGAAATAGTGTGGAAATGAATACCACTTAATTTTATCCAGTCTCACCATCTCTGCCTTATAATTAATGTGTGGGGTCCATTTATGTTTAATGTATTTGTTAATATAATTATGTTAAACTTACTATTTTATTTCTATTTGTTCCATTTATTTTTATTCTCTTCCTCTTTTCCTGTCTTATTTTGGATGAATTATTTTTTAATATTCTATTGTAGCTATTTCATTGGCTATATGTGCTAAATCCCTGCAATATCCAGCTGCCTAAGCCACCCCACCCTCCATTCTCTGCCTCTTCATCTCACTGAGCTTTGCATGTTCTGCTTGGACTCTACTGCTCTGGCTTATAATATAGAAAATGTTTTGTAACTGAAAGGTGGGCCCACTTGAATTTCCATTTTCGCAGGGATTAACATCCTGTGCTATCTTTAGGACAAAGATTAAAAATTGTTGCTTCATGTATTTTGTCCAATTTTATATTTATTTATGGTAGAAGGACCATGATGTCAGGTAATCTGCTATGGCCAAAGCCAAAAATCAAGCCAAAATATTTTTGAAAAAATCAGTGTCAGACTATAAGATCTTTCTCTCAATGCAGTACAGTAAATCCTCACTTAATGTTGTCAATAGGTTCTTGGAAACTGCAACTTTAAGCAAAATGACATCCAACGAAACCAGTGTTACCATAGGCTAATTAATATAAACAAACAATGACAAATGTGACAAACTTGCTGAGTGCTTTTGTACCATATTGTTTATTGTTATGCATTTGTATGATTATGGTAGACTTCACAAATATAACCCATGCAAACATAAGGAGAACATGTAAACTCCACACATATGATGGCCCCAGCTGGGAATTGATCTTTTTTTCTCAATGTTCTAAGGAAATGATGTTAAATGAAATGGCAATATTCGAGGACCTACTGTAATCAGTTATTTTCTTGATTCTTTGATGAAGGTTTTCAGATGATCTAAATTCATACCAGCATACTTAAAAGCTTTTGTGCTGCTCTAAGGCTAACAATATCCATATATTATTTTAGCATAGAGAATGTATTTTTACACATGGAAGGGAAGTATACAGACATTACGATACGGTCCCTAAGAAGATGTAGTTTCTAGCATCTTTTTCATTTGCTCTTTGGTGCCCTTCAAATGTTCTAAAATTTCATCCAGAAATCATTTAAATAATTATTGGTCAGCCCATTATTCTGCCCAGACTGTAATGATTTTCACGGTGCTTTACAAAATGTAAAAGAATTTCCACCATTTCCTAATTTCCCAGTGGTTTACTTTTTAGTTCTTATACTATCTTCTAGATCTTGTGAAAAACTTAACACCAACCTAATATATTCTTCCATTGTTGTTCTTTGTGATAGGTTCAGAACTATCACTTGTACTCCTGTTGTCAATCATTAAAGGTTAAACATTTTTCACTTAAGCACAAAATAAGTAACAGAATGAGTACAAGTGTAGTAAAATACATAGGTTTCAGGGCACCAAAAACTCAGAGTAGAATGCTCATTGGCTGAAAGCAATCAATATGATATCTTTCACTTTTGTCTTGGAAAGTTGATGGCACTGAGAATAGGGGAAAATATATATTAACAGTGTTCTGTAATTGATGTTTATATGTATACATACATGCTGTTTTATATGCATATGTACATATACATACTCACGTGTGTGTGTTTGTATGCATATATGTGTGATTGTTTGCCTTTTAGGAAAATGTTTCAGAGAAAAATGGCACTATAATTAATCAGTAATATTAATCATAGTATTTATTTAATTTTAAAAGGTCAAATAGATTTTGAGATGTTTTCTTTATTCTTAGTCTATATTTTTTCTATGCCAAATGAAGCTCTGTGTACTTCAGTCATGAGTTTTCCCACTCTGAAGCACAAATTATTTGGGAAAGTGGTATAATTAAGGAATGACAAAACAGATCTTATCTACAAAGTCTAGAGGTGTTTGAACCTTGGTATCCCATTTGAAATATCTGTTCAACTAAGTTGAGGAATTTAGCACCAGGCTTTCTAATAAATCTCAAAGACTGATTCTTCCCTGACTGAAAATGAGCGGTACAATGTCAATAGGAGTATTTCAGCCCTCAGTCTGTTTGGCTAGTTGGCTTCACTGGTTGCAGCATGGTGCTAATGAAGGCAAGTTCAAGGGTTAGAGCCCCTGTGTGGCTTAATTAGTTTCATACTGAGGGAAACCTCTGTTCCAGGGCCTGAAATGCTCTCTAACTTTTGCCAGCTGTATCGCCAATGCATGCAAGTTACAAGGAGCAAACTAGCTCATCATTATCAGCAAAAATACATGAAAATTTATGAATAATCGGCCAATAGTGACTGGATATTATGGTTTGATCTTTAAATTGCTATTTTCCGGAAGATACATTGCCACAAAGAATCTTTCTACAGTCAAATCTACAAAGATATGGAGTACCTCAAAAAAACTTCACTCAAATTCTATTAACTTCAAATGCCTTTCGAAGATTCCAGTAAAAATACCTCAAGTAGGTACAACAAGTAGGATGTCTTCTGCAAGATTATTTACCCATATAAACACTGTCTTTCCATAACTTAATATTGTTAGGATCTCTTTGTTTTTATTTTTATAAGCATTGGAAGTTATCAAATACTATGGGAATTCTAAGAGTTTACCCATGTCTTTGCCAATTACTCATTAATTTAATGAATATTTATTAAATAAATTTACTAGACATTGGAGGTGCTTTGGTGAACTTATGGAGGTGTGGTCCTAGCACTGATAAAAGATACAGTCAAGGTGGAGTGTAGGCTAAACTCTAAGTGGTAAATAATGAAATGAAAGAATTACAGACTGTAGTAAATTAATGGCCTAAGCAACTGAATACTGAAGTGGAGAATAACGGGGGTGGAAGGGGAAGAGGTGGATTGAATTCTGAGTTCATATTTTAGATACAGATGAAAAGGAAAGTCTTTCTAACAGGAGAAATTTCAGCTGAGATGTGAACAATGAATGAGAAGGAAACTGCTATGCAGGGAAAAGAGCAAAGAACAGTCCTGGCAGAGAAAAGAGCAAGTCCAAATGCCAGGAAGGGAGAAATGTTTGGTACATATAAGGAAGAGGCCAATAAGATTGGAGAAACCTATAATTTCAGATCAGATCATGTTATGTAAATTTTTAAAATTATTTTTTCTAAATGCATTAGAAAACCTTAGAGGGGTTTTAATCAGATATATGTAAGATGCATTAACATTTTAAAGAATCACTCCTGCCACTATGTGGAAAGCAGAATGCAGAATAGAACAGAGAACAAAGAAAAGAAAAGTATTTTGAAGCGATTTAAAAAATTATGGGGATACAGATTAGGGTTTAATGTCTTTGTTGGATAACTGGTAACATTTCTTGGTAGCTTGTGGGAAACAGGTAAATCTGGGATTCCTAACTGTGAATACATGGATCTATTGTGGTTATGGTTAGGGGTATGTATAGAAGATTCAGGGAACAGAGCAGATTTGTAGGAACAGGGAAGAAATTCAGGGGTCCAGTTTTGAGCCCAAATGTTTCTAATTGGAATCTTCATTTTAGTTTGAAAGTTGAATGTTTTCTGATAATTGTATATTTAAAAAGTTATTGATTATTGAATAAAATTATTTTTAGGATTTCTTAATACATGTGATAATGTTTTAATTTTTATATTGACTTTTTTAATGAACCAAATAATCATAGATTATCTTATATTTTAAACTATTGGCTTTTTAACAAAAACACTAAGTCTATGCTACTAACAAAATTTTTTTCTTTTTCAATGTAAGCTTTTTGCAGCCTAATGATATGGTTTTTTTTAAGGTAAATAACTTTTCCTAATGACTAACATGAGAACAGGAGAGTAGAAAGTTGCCAGATACTACAGAAACATATAAGAATAAATTACCCAAATGAGGAATCAAATTTTATTGAATGGTTAAATTTCTAAGATCACCCTCTTGGGTGTAATTTCTTATAAGCAAATTATAAAATCGGTATCACTTTCATACACAGAGTGTTTTAACTTAAAATTCATTACAGATAACACTTTCAAAAAGAAGTCTGGTAATCTCACAAACTATTTGCTACACTAATCTTCATTGTAGAGGGAAGACAAATAGTAAACTATCAATAACTGAGACACTAATCATATTCATTGATGATGAGTCAAACAGATTATACTTATTTGCTTTAAATAAAAACATTTGTAATGTATTTTTCCTCTATATTTTTAAAACAAGAGCTTAACAATAGTTTTAACAATATTTATGTTATTTTATCTTTAATTTCTGGTACCAAACATTAATTTGTTCATGGTGAAAGATTTTTATATTTATATAAAATTTCCTGTCATGCAAGTTTTGAGAGATTTTTGAATTCTTGACAATAATCAATACAGTCATATATCTCTCTTAAGTGCACCCAAATTCAAACAACAACTTTCAATAAAATTCTAGATGACAAGAAATATCTATTGTGAACACTTTATTGGTCATCATTTCTTAATATTTAATTGATTATATTTTTGCATTTAATATTTTTTCAGCTTTATTGAGGTGTAATTGACAAATAAAACTTGTGTGTGTTCAAATTATATTATGTGAGTTATCTTATTTTTTTTTTTTTGAGACAGTCTCGCTCTGTCGCTCCGGCGAGAGTGCAGTGGCGTGATCATAGCTCACTGCAACCTTGAACTCCTGGGATCAAGTAATGATACTCCTGCTTCAGCCTCCTGAGTAGCTGGGAGTACAGGAGTGGTGTGCTAATTTTTTCTATTTTTAGTAGAGCTGGGGGGTCTGACTCTTGTTCAGGCTGGTCTTGAACTCCTGACCTCCAGTGATCCTTCCATCTTGGCCTCCCAGAGTGCTAGGATTATAGGCATGAACCACTGTGCCCAGCCCTATGTGATATTTTGATACATGTATACATAGTGAAATAATTGCCATAACCAAACCGATTAACATATCCATTACTTCACATAATTCTCTTTGGGTATGTGTCTTGGTGAGAATACTTAAGGTCTATTCTCTTAGCAAATTTCAGACATGCAGCACATTATTATTAACTGTGGTCACCAGACTATACATTTGGTCTCTAGAAGTTATTCATTGTGCCCTTTGACTAACATCTCCCTATTCTCCCCAGCCCCTAGCACCTGGTAACCACCCGTCTACTCTGTTTCTGTAAGTTTGCCTTTTTCAGATTCTATGTGTATGTGAGAGCATTCAATGTTTGTGTTTGTGTGTTTGACTTAGCATAAAGTCTTCCAGATTCATCCATGTTGTCACAATGGAAGGATTTCTTTTTCTTTAAGATTTAATAATATCCCATTGTGCATATGCATTTATATATACACCACTTTTACTTTATTCATCCATTCATGAACACAAGATATCTTTTCATTTATTTGTGTCTTGTTTACTTTCTTTGATCAGTGTTTTATAATTTTTGGTATATAGTTTTTCATGTCCTTGGTTAAATTTATTCCTAAGTATCTCATTCTTTTTGATGCTATTGGAAATGGGATTGTTTTCTTAATTTCTTTTTTGGGTAATTTGTTGTTAGTATATAAAAATTTTACTGACTTTTGTGTATTGATTTTGCATGTTGCAACTTTACAGAATTTATGAGTTCTAAAAGCTTTTTCTGGAGTCTTTAGGTTTTCTATGTAGAAGATAATATCATCTGCAAATTTTGTTTTTCTGTTTCTAGTAGATACGGGGTCTTGCTCTTACTCAGGCTGGTCTCAAATTCCTGACCTCAAGTGATCCTCCTGCCTTGGCCTCCCAGAGTGTTAGGATTGCATGCGTAAGCCACTGCACCTGGCCTCATTTATCTTTTATTAAAAAACTCAGTATTGTTGGTATTTTCTTTTGTTCTTCTCATATCTATTGTATTTATTTCTGCTCTGATTTTTTTTTTTAATTTTCTTCCTGCTACTAATTGTAAGCTTAGTTTGTTTTTCTTTTTCCAATTCCTTGAGGTGTAACATTAGGTTAGTTATTAGAGACCTTTCTTTTTTTGATGTAAGTGTTTATTGCTATAAAATTCGCCCTTAGAACTGTTTTTTCTGCATCTCTTCAGTTTTAGTATGTTGTCTTTCCATTTTGGCTTCTCTCAAGATATTTTTAAATTTCTCTTTTGATTTCTTCTTTGATCCATTGATCGTTGAGGGTAGTGTTGTTTAATTTGCTTCTATTTGTGAGCTTTCTAGTTTCCCCCATTACTGATTTTTATTTCATGCCATTGTGTTTGTAAAAGACACTTGATATTATTTCAATCTTTTTAAATTTGTTAAGATGTGTTTTGTTGTCTAATTTATTACTATCCTGGAGAATGTTCCATGTGCTCCTGTGAGGAACGTGTATTCTACTGCTGTTGGGTGGAATGCTCTGTAATATGTCTGCTAAGTCCATTTGGCCTAAAGTGTAGTTCAAGCCCAATATCTCCTTGTTGGGTTTTCATATGAATGACCTATGCATTGTTGAAAGTGGGATAGGGAAGTCCCTTACTATCATTGAGTTGCTACCTACTTCTCCCTTCAGTTCTGCTAAAATTTGCTTTATATATTTAGGTGCTCTAACATTTGGTGCCTATATTTACCATTGTTATATTCTCTTTAGAAATTGACTCTTTTATTATAATGATCTTCTTTGTCTCTTAATACAGTTAAAGTCTATTTTGTCTGATATAAGGATAGCTGCCCCTACTCTCTTTTGCTTTCCATTTGTATCAAAGATCTTTCCCATCTCTTTACTTTTGATCTGTGTATGTCTTTAAAGCTGAAATGAGTTCCTTATAGATAGTTTGTAATTGGACCTTTTTTTTTTTTACTTTCTTTCCTTTTATCCATTCTGCCACTTTCTGTCTTTTGATAGGAGAATTTAGTCATTTTACATTCAAAGTAATTATTGATAGATGAGAAATGATTATTGCCACTTTGTTAACTGTTTTCTAGATCCCTTTTTTCTTTCTTATACTCTTGCTGTCTTACTTTATGATTTGATGTTTTTTCATAACTGTATGCTTTGATTTCTTTGTCTTTATCTTTCGTGTATTTATTATAGTTTTTATTTCTTTGTTGTTATGATGAGTATTACATAAGATATGTTAGTTATAAGTGTTTTTAAGTTTTAAGTTGAAAGCAACTTAACTTCAATCGCATATAAAATGTTTTCACTCTTACTCCTCCTCTCCTATATTTTATGTTTTCGATGTCATAATTCACATCTTTTTATACTGTATATACATTTAAAAATTGCTATAATTACAGTTATTTTTAATTCTTTTGTCTTTTAACCTTTAAACTGGAGTTATATGTGATTTACATGTCATCAGTTACAGTATTATTCTGAATTTGCCACTATGCTTACTTTTAAAAGTTAGTTTTATACTTTAACGTGTTTTCTTTTTACTAATTTGTCCTTTCATATAAGCTTGGAAAACTCCCTTTACCATTTATGTAAGGCAGTCCTTGGGGTGATGAGCTTCCCCTTTTGTTTGTCTGGGAATATCTTTATCTATCCTTCATTTCTAAAGAAGAGCATTGCCAGGTAATACATTCCTGGTTGGCAGATTATTTTTCAGCATTTTGAAAATATCCTTCTGCCTGTCCTGGCCTGCAGGATTTCTGCTGAGAAATCTGTTATAGCCTTTTGGGATTTTTCCTATATAGGATGATTTTCTTTTCTATTCTGATTTAAAATTTTTCTTTGTCTTTGATTGTTAACAATTTGATTATAATGTTTCCATGAAGTCCTCTTTGGGTTGAGGACTTTTTGTACTTTTTGTACCTGGTTGTTAATATCTCTCCCCAGATTTGGGAAGTTTTCTGCCTTTTCACGGCCATGTTGACTCCCAACATCTCCTCCCTTTTTGTTTTACTTTTGTTTTTGGAGGAGTGAGCGTTAACCGGGTGAGGGAGTAGAGGCCTGACTCCTCCCGTGGGTTGTTCATTCCCACTAATGCAGGCTCTTGGTATCTTTTGGGGAGGAGAGGCAGAGCCGATTATTTTTGGAGTTATAGATACCAACCTCTATGCAAGTCAGGCGTGCTCACAGGAAGATCCAGGGGAGGTCGAATTTTTGTGACCCTTCCTTGCAGTACTCTGTCCTGCACTCACTC
>CAUYSK010023794.1:0-37549 GCA_963575035.1 Avahi laniger | reverse complement strand
ATTTGTACTCACCATCAAATTGGTACTAACTGATCAACACTAGGGTGATCACATGGCAGAAATATTCTCCAGGGATTAGGGGGATGGGGGAGGAATCTACAATTAAAGGACACGGGGAGCACTAAAGGGAGGGAAGGGCACGCCTTTAACCTGCATTTGGGTGAGGCAAAGACATAAAGTGTAACTAGAATGTTTGTACCCTCACAATACCTTGGAATAATAAAAAAATAAATAAAAATAAATTTAAAAAAATTAAAAAAAAATGCAATCATCAGCCTCAATGCCTATGTTCACTAAGACAGCTACACAAAAGTTATATTGAACAGGCAATCCTAAAACGACTGAGAGCCATCACCTGAGATTTATTCCCTGGGGACCACCACCAACTGTGATCCAGCCAGAGATCTAGCAGGAAAATAGAGTAAGGTCACCTTCAGTAAATTAAATCAAATGAGCAATAAATCAAAGCATGCCGGGTCATTGGGAACTAACTGCTCAGATGCTCACAGCAGGTGAGTGAATCAAGGAGCATCATTTTTATGCATCTGGGCATGGCATTTCTGAGCTACAGAACACAAGAAGAGATTTTAGCAACCAAATTATTACCAGCTTGAGTGATAGAAGTGCAGAACTGGAGCTACTTTGATATTATTTTATTCCTTCCTTCATTCATTCAACAAACACATATTGAGAACCTCCTATAAGCAAAGACTGTGCTATCTGCTGAAAAACAGACATTTACAGACTATAGTAACATGTCTACATGAAAGTTACAGTTTTAGTTTTAACTTCCTTATAGCTCCCTCTTGGAGCCAGGAATCACCCAGAGCTAGGACACCTCAAGAGGTCTTTTGTGGATGGGAAGGATTTAGACCGCTATAGAGTAATGAGGAACATGAGGCACGCTAGCAGAAGGCAAATCTTCACATGGTAACAGGTATGTATGCAATAAGTTTTATATTCTCCACCCTGAAGCCACAGCACCTGAGAGTGTTTTGTTCCTATAATCCATCCACAGAAGTCACCCCTAAGAGTTGAAATTTCCTCATCCCACCTCCTTTCTGGTACAGCAAAACCAGAAGGAGCAGAGAAAACCCATTTCCAAAGGCTGAACACATAAAGACACTAGAAGTGAAGGGCTAATAAGCCTACAAAATTAACTGTCTGGAAAGAAGATTCTTTCTGTTGTAGACAGGGATAAAAGGGACAGCCTTGAACAGGTAAACTATCACCTGCAAGCCAAATATGGTATAGCAGTCAGGCTTCCCCAGAGAAACAGAACCAACAGGGTAAGTATAGAGATGTGTTGTGAAGGATTGGCTCATGCAATTATGGAGGCTAAGAAGACCTAGTATCTGCCATTTGCAAGCTGGAGGCCCAGGAAAGCTAGAGGAACAGTTCCAGTCCAAGCCCACAGGCCTATGAAACAGGACAGCCAATGGTGTGAGTCCCAGTTCAGACTCAGACCTCGGGCTCGAGAATTAGGAGCACTAGTATCTGAAAGCAGAAGAAGATGGATATACCTGCTCAAGTGACAGAGTGAATTTGCCTTTTCTCCACCTTTCTGTTCTACTCAAGCCCTCAATGGATTGGATGCTGCTCATCAGCATTGGTAAAGTTGATCTTTACCCAGTACTGATGCACATGCTAATCTTTTCCAGAAACACTCTCACAGATACATCCAGAAATGATGGGCATTCCTTAGCCGGGTCAAGTTGATGCAAAATCAATCATCACATGTGCCCTGCAATCTATTTTCATAAACAGTTTAATTGGAACACAGTTATATTCATTTGTTTACATATTGTCTATGCCTGCTTTTGATACAAAAGCAGAGTTGAGTAGTTGCTACAGAAATTACACAGCCTATAAAGGTGAAAATATTTACTCTCTGGCCTTTTCCAGAAAAAGTATACAAATCCCTGGTCAAGAACTATACTGTCCAATATATTAATAGTAGTCACCAGCCACATGAAGTGTGGTTAGTTCAAATTGAAACATTCTGTAAGTGTAAAATAGACACCAGATTTCAAAGAGTTAGTATGAAAAAAATGTAAACTATCTCATCAATAATCTTTTACATTGATTACAGGGTGAAAACTAATATTTTTTGATATATTGAGCAAAATAAAATATATTATTTGAATTAATTTCATCTGTTTCCTTTTACTCCTTTGAACGTGGCTACTAGAAAATGTAAAATTATATACTGGGCTTGCACGTGTGGTTCCCATTATATTTCTATTGGAGAGCACTGGTATAGAAGGAAAGTCTCCAGCATGCATACAGAGCTTGGAGACAAGCTGAATAGGAAAACTCTGTTCTCATTCTACCTTCCACTTTATTTTTGTTTTTTATGCTCTGTCCCAGGATCTTTCTTTTAGTAATTATCCCAAGTTCACAAACTCAAAAATCTGAAATTCTTATAGGTCATTGCTGCTGAAAATTCAACAGAAGAAAATATGTGTCCATCAGAATTTCACACAAAGACAGGTCAGTGGCTGGGCTGTCTAGTGGACATCTGCTGTGTTTGCTGCCTAGCAACATTCTTCCTACTACATAGAGCAGGGCTCTATGCAAACTCCATGAGAGAGACACTCTTTGAAGTTTCATGATCTACATAAAAGTTCATGTACACCAATTCATTTTCAACAAAGATGCAGAGTCCATTTAATGGGAAAGGAATAGTCTTTTCAATAATTGTTGCTAGGACAACTGAATAACCACATGCAAAAGAATAAAGTTGGACCCCTACCTCACATCATATATAAAAATTAACTCAAAATGGATCAATAATCTAAACATAAGAGCTAAAACCAGAACACTCTTCCAAAGAAAGCACCAAAGTCATGACCCTCATATTTGGCAATGGATTCTTATACATGGCACTAAAAGCACAAGCAACAAAAGAAAAAATGGATAAATTGTACCTCATCAAAATCAAAAACCTTTGTGCATCAAAGAACATTATCAAAATAGTAAAAAGACAACCTACAGAATGGGAGAACACATTTGTAAATCACATATCTGATAAGGGTATAGTATCTAGAATATACAGCATAAGGAAACCTTACAACTCAACAACAAAAAAAAGTTTTAATTTTTTTTTAAGGACTTTAAAGGACTTGAATAGACTTTTCTCCACAGAAGACATATAAATGGCCAATAAGCACATGAAAAGATGCTGTCATTAGTCATTATGGAAATGCAAATCAAAACCACAGTGAGGTACTGTTTCATATCTATTAGGATGGCTATAATTTTTTTAATGGGAAATAACAAATGTTGGTAAAGATATGGAGAAATTTGGGCCCTCCAACATTCCTGATGAAAATATAAAATAGTTTAGCCACAGTGGAAAAGAGTTCGGTGGTTGCTCTAAAAGCTAAACATGGAATTACCCTATAACCCAGAAATTCCACTCCTAGGTATATACCCAAAAGAATTGAAAATAATTACCCAAATAGGTACATATACATGCATGTTTATAGCAGCACTATTCACAATAGCCAAAAGGTGGAAATAGCCCAAATGTCCATCAGTGAATCAAAGGATAAATTATGATAGATACATGCTATGGAATGTTATTCATGCCTAAAGAAGAAATGAAGTTCTTATACATACTATCACCTAGGTGAACCTGGAAAATATGCCAAGTGAAAGAAGCCAGACTCAAAAGGTCACATATTCTATGATTCCATATAAACATGAAATATCCAGAATAGGTAAATCCATACAGACAGAACACAGATTGGTGGCTGACAGGGGTTACGGGAAATGAGAGGAAAGTGCTCAGTGGGTATGGAGTTTTATTTTAGAGTGAATGTAAATGTTTTAGAACTGGACAGAGGTGATGGTTTCACAGCATTGCCAATTAACTAAATGCCACTGAATTGTTCACTTTAAAATGGTTAATTTTATGTTACATAAATCTCATCTCAATAAATTTTTAAATCATGTAGTTTTTGCATTCTATCCATAACTGTGATTTTTTTAAACTTAAAATATACTTTGTTACCCATTTCTAGTTCTCACCTCCTCCCCACAAAAATTATAATAAAATTGACACTAGACTTTGTACACTACCCCAAATTTGCCCTGTATATATCACTCTTCCACACAGTCAGAATTAGTTTCTGTTGCTTGCAACCAAATAACTTTAATTAACATGGTACCTTGGTATGTCAGTCAAGAAACCTGAATTCTAATTCTAGGTCTGCATCTAATTAGCTGTTAATCTCAGGAGAAATTATTTGAATGAGCTTGGCTTCAGCTTCCTCACATGTAAATGAAAAAGATTAGATTAAATTATTCCTGAAGGTTTAAAACTCCATGAATAATATAAAATCATGTCTTCTTTCTTAATATTGTCCAAGAAGAAGTCACTGTCAGATAGCGGTGGTTTGATATTTTCCCAGAAACAAAAAAGTAAATTTACAAGGCAGGTCCTGCTTTTGCTCCAGCTCCACCTCACTCATCTGGCTCCTCAATAATGTGTAGCACACACGTTCCAATAGATAAAATCCCTCAAAGGTCTTCAGTCTGACACTCCTTGTCTCACTGATGTGGAAAGGCAAATCAAATGAAATGGTCAGAAACGATGCTCAAAATTTAAACTTGCATCCAAGTCTCCCAATCAAGTATTTGTAATGTGGTATTGAGACTCCTCAAGGGCACTTCAAAAGTTCCTGTTGTGATTCAAAGGACTAAGCAATAATTTTTCCCAAGAAAGCTTGGCTTTCTGTCTTGAGTAGGCTGGTGTGTGTAACAGCTTTTCCTTCCTAAAAACAATAATGGTTTCTATCTATTGTCATAAGGATGAGTTTGAGATTACTAAGAATAATAAGGAAAAGATAAAAACAAGTTCTAAGTATTTCATCCAAAAGCTTTCTGTTGGGGAAGTTTGAGAAGTTTATTAAGTCAATCTAGGCTCTAATATACTCAGATTATTGATTTAAACCTGTAAGCACAATAAATCACACCGGTCAGGGAGGTGGCACCAGCTGAAAGTAAGAACACGGATCAATTATCTGAGAGTTCTGGGCTTTCTCACAGGCTTGCCATTATAAAATCACTTTCTTGGTTCCACCTCAAAGATCAGTCTGTCTTTCTTTATACAAACTTTGGCCACTCGGAAAAGTGATATGAGATTGGAGTGGTTATGCTTACCTCTGGTGTCAGAGCTCTTGGGTTCTGGTCCAAAATCCACTCAGGGAATGTTGCTTGGCCTCACTATGCCTCAGTTTCCTCATCTGTAAAGCAAAGAAAATAATAGTGTTTCCCAAAGCTTAGCATATGTATTACTGGGAGTATACCAGATGATACTAGATAGCATATGAGTGGTTTTCTTTTTATTTTAATAATTATGTGTTTAATTTCAAACATATTAAAATATATATAACTAGCACACCAAGTGCTACAGTTTGAATATGTCTCCCAAAGTTCACGTATTGGAAACTTAATTCCCACTGCCTCAGAGCTGGGTCCTTTATGAGGCAATTAGATCATGAGAGCTCTTCCCTTATGAATGGATTAATGCCATCATTGGGGGAATGGGTTAGTCATTGCAGGAATGGGTTCTTGATCAACAGATGAGAGCAGCCCCTTTCCCTCTCTCATACACATGTGTTCTTTTCCCTTCTGCCATGGATGACTTAGCAAAAAGGTCCTCACCATATGCAGCCCCTTGACCTTGGACTTTCCAGCCTCCAGAACTGTGAGCCAAATAAATTTCTGTTCATTTTAAATTTCCCAGTCTCACATTCTATTACAGCAGCACAAAAGGGACTAAGAGACCAAGCTAACTAACATGATTGTTTAGGGAAAATCTAAGTTAAGAAAAAGAAAAAGTGAGTTCCAAATAGTCCTAGCTGGTGAGAGAAAGTTTTTTACAGAAAAAGTCTAGCTAATAATAAAAGAAATAATGGAATTAGAAATCATGATTTTTGCAATCACTTAATGAAATAATCAATTTAGGTAAAAATCATCAATAGAAGAGATCATTATATGAAAAATTAATGTGGAATTTTCAAATAGAATGGTCAGGCTGTCACCTGATGAATCTTAGCATCACTGAAAGGTTCAAAACAGTGGATGCCTCCTAATGAACACAGTATGAAGAACATTCTCTGCAAAGCATTCTTAACCAGAACACTTATCAAATGTAGAGCTAGTTTCCCTTAAAGGAAATAAGAGTAATGGAGGAACAAATTAAGTAATACCACAAGAAACCCAAATGCATGACCTCCTATAAGACAACAGACCCTGTTTCTGCAACACATCAATAGTGCGAATGGAGGCAGGATTTTTCTAGATTAAGAGATTTCAGGGACATAGGTAATAAAATGTACAGACCTCGTTTGAATCTGAAAAAAAAAAAGAACAATAAATGACATTTTCAAGTCTGCTGGGGAAGTTTTAATGTGAAGCGGGATTAGATAATACCAAATAATTACTATTTATGTTGCTAAATATGATAATGGCATTGTGGTTAAGTACAAAATGTCCATATTTTTAGAGCTGCATTCTGAAGTACATCAGAGTAAAGTGAAGTGATGTCTGTAATTCGCTTTAAAATACTTTGGAAGAGAGAAAGCAAGAGAAAGAGAGAAAGGGGAGAGTGAAAAAGAAAAAATGAGGAAAACGGAGCAAAAATCCTGATGATTATTGAATCTAGGTACACAATTTGCAGGACTCAGAGCAAAATAAAAATGCACGGCCTCTTATTCATAAGTGATTAAGAATTTCAAAACAGCGACATGTTTGTTTCATAGCATTAAACCAAACATGGACCCTCGTGTACAATAAGCTCTGTGCAATTCTCAGGTTGCATGCCCTTGAAGCCTGCTCTATGTGTTCTGTGTGTAGAAATTTATTGTACTATTCTCTCTACTTGTGTGTATGTTGAAAATCTCCATAATAACTTAAAGGGGTCACTTAAAAAAATTAAGGAAGTAAAGACAATATGGAAAAATGGCAAAAATTGTGAAGGCCATAGATACGGGGCTACAATTTCCAAAATACTGACATGAAAAGCATTCAGAGTGGTGCCCAGCACACAGCAAGTGCTCTGTTTAGCTCCGGCCACTACCAGCACTACTGTTTTTACAAAGGCTACACTTGTAGCTAGTAAGCAACACCAACATTTTATAGAAAGATTACAACAACATTTTCTGGAAAGACTTTAGACACATAATGAAATCCATACTGAGAGATCTTCCTATATACAGAAAGTCTTAAACTTAATTGCTAGCAAGATTTTTTATTATATTTTGCTTCCTGAGACCCTAGACTCTTTAAAATTTGTTAGGAGGGATTTTTGACTGCGGGCTACTGCGGCACATAGAACAGAACATTATTACCAATTTGAAGATTCTTCCAAAAGCCAGGCTCTTATTTATAAGTCAGCAACATCACTTACAGTGGTGAAGAAGGAGCGTCAAAGTGAAATTAATCCTTGTGGGTCTGCATCTTGGTGAATAATGCTTTGGTTTTTCTTGAATGAGAAAGGCCATGTGCAAACTTCAAACCTCACTCTCCCCTTTAATTGTCCAAATTAAGTCCTTTTGGGATGACTTATGTCACACAGGTTTATATAAAGAATCAGTGCAAGAAGGTCTTAAAAAGTAAAACGTTATAGGAAAGGTAATTTTTCTGTTTTGGATTAAAACCTTCTCAAAAGTAACAAAATGTAAAAGTTAGATTATTGTGTATGACCTAAAACATTTGCTGAATCACAATAAAAACATCCATCACCTTAAGAAGCTCAGAGGCATGATGATTTTACCAGTATCTACTATAGCCTGTTACCTGAATCAAGGTTCACAGACCCAGAGAATTCCTTAGCCCTGTTTGTTTTTTTAAACATTGGACTTTAAGTACTCTTGAGGATCAGCAGGGTCGGTACAAACTTTATTTTGCACAAAGAGCAATTTAGGAAAAATGGATAAGCTGATGGACCACCAATTTCTTTGTCCATCCAGAATGATAATGGTTTTATTAAATGCCATAAGAAAAGGTATATTTTTATAAGTTAGACTATCTACTTTGTTAAATAATACATCGATGAGAAAATCATCACTGCTTTTTTTTAGACACTCTAATGTTAATATCTTGGCATGTTTGAATTGAGGCAACGCAGAGTTTTCTAATCGTTAGTCTTTAACTGGATTAAGGGGTCTACATAGAATTAAGCAGACTGCACATGGCCCAGGGGCCAGGGGTAGCGGAGATGTGTGTGGCGTCTGTTGCTTCTGTTAAATATTTGCGCATGAATCGGGGTACAGGCTGTCGGAAGGACTATTGCACAGACATCCCATCCCTATTCAGTTATCAGCCCCAAAATCAGATAGCAAGAATACAATAGGAGCTATTTATATTTTATTCCCCCTAGAAGGAAAACCTTTGCTTTTTCAGAGAACCCACAACCAGCTGAGGGCCCATGCCATGTATTTACGTATTAAATACATCAATCAGCACTATAATGCAGAGATTGGGCTTCCTATCCTTGACAGCCCTTCTGTGGCTCTCATTCCTCTCCTGGGATCTCCCCTCTCTGCCTGGTGTGCATCTGGGACACTGGATGTCACAACTCAGTTTAGAACTTACAAAAAACAAGGTTCAATACCCTCCTATTATTATAAAATTGACAGGACTATTCAGAATCTGCACCTTCTAAAAGATGGAGATCAAGTCTGTGCAAGTCATCATTCCTCCTGAGTGTCTCGATCTATCAATTGGCAACACTATTGCACCTTCTTCTACCTGTGTGTGACCATGGATATTAATCAGCCCTTTCTATTATTGATATTATTCTTTTTCAGTATCTGACAAACTCACAACTGCTGGTATCTACTCTTGCCTCCTTACAAAGATAGAAACACTCATCTATAATTTGTAGATAGGTATAATATCATAATTAAAAAAAAAACCCACTCAATTCAAGGCTCGTTCATCACTGATTTCCTTCCATACTCTTTTTTGAAAAGCAGTTCTTTTGAGCTGATAAAATTCATTTAATAAATAAGAACAATATCTTAAAGATTTAACAAAGGTAATTATGATGATGATGAAAAAAGTGAGAATTTCAGAAATATTTGTGGATTTTTTGAATGTACAGTACAATGTGAAAGCTATTCACCAAAAATTGACATATTCTTCCTTCCAGATCTTTATTCCTTTTGACCAGACCCACTTGTGTGTGACCATGTGACTGAGTTTTAGCCAACAGCATATGTGCCAATTCTGGCAAAGTCTTTTAAGAATTGGGTATATTTTCTTGTCCTTACTTCCCCTTCCACTGTCTGGATGCAAATGGCATCATGGGCCTATGGGGAGGCAGAAACACAAGAAGGGAGAAACCGGAAATCATCCTAGAAGGAATTTCCTTTGCAGGAGCACCAATATCAGATGGTTATGAGAGTCAAAAACAAAATTCCATTTTGCTTAAGCCATATCACATTTTAGAGTCCATGTGCTAAAGCAGCTAGCATCACCCTAATTAATTAATGAACTAAGTTAGGCGGTTAAAAGCACATATTCTACCTGGGACATCTTATAGTGGCATAAAGATGGAAATTAAAGGCTAATGGGATTGAAACTTAAGTATTTAAAGATGAAATTATAAGAAATATGGGAGGACAGAGGTAAGTTGGGATAGTAAAGAAATAAAACTGGCCACGAGTTGATTATTTTTGAAGTAGGATATGGGTGCATGGGAATTGATTACACTATTCTTTCTTGTTTTGTATATATTTGACATTTTACACAATAAAAATAAAATAATAAGGAGACTATTTTAAGGAGTTCCCACTAGTCTAGGGTGGGAAAGTTTGAGCATCAAAAAGGTTAATGACTAAAATGAATTAAAGCATATAAGATATAGTTTAAAAATCCAAAAGTTCATAATGAAACCAAAAAAACCCCCATTGGTTACCAACTGGAAGTTATTAGACATTCAGTCATTAATGTGAAAATCAAAATATGATATTTTCCTGTCTATATGAACAGTATTTCAGGATAACTAAATGGTTGATAAGAAAAAGTTCTTTACAGAACTCCATATAATAAATGCAGGAGGAATGACAAAATTAGAAAACTGCCATTTTGCAACCCCTAATAAAATAAGACTTATATGCAGATATAAGCAATTACCATCAAGGGACCCTAAAACCATCAGTGTAAGCATGATGGGAAACTTGATAACAGAACAGGCTGATAACACCTGAATCCACTAATTTATCTTTGCAAAGAGAAGTATCACAAGAATGGAAAAACAAAACCCACATGAACTCACAGCTAAATTGGAACTAGTAGATGAACACTCATGTGCACATATGGTAGTAAAATTCAACAGAAATCAAGCAGGTGGGAGGGAGGAAGAGGGGATGGGTGAATTCACACCTAACGGATACAATGCGCACTATCTGAGTGATGGACACGCAACTTTGACTCAATCTGTACGAAAGCAATTCATGTAACCAAAACATTTGTACCCCCATAATATTCTGAAATAAAAAAAGAAAGGACATAACAACATTATTTCCTTCACACTGTGATGCAATAGGACATACATAGTACCACCTATGAAGTATTCTTGCCTAAAAAAAAAAAAAATTTATAAAATCTAATCAAGACTCCAAAATTAAAAACCAGACTATAAATGTGATGAGATTCAGGAAGTGATATCCCAAAACATCGCACCTTGGCATTTGAGAAAACAGCAGAAGCAGGAAAGTCTCTCTCACCTTCTGCCCCTTCTCTCCTGAAACAGGTCATGAAACCTAGGGAAGCTTTTTCTGACCTTTCGCTGTAGCAGGTTATAAGACTCTCATTCAAGATACCCTCACTATGCCTGGAGGAAAGGAACATTCTTATCTCTGAAGACACAGGGACACAGACAAGAATCTGAACAAACAGGCCTTGCTAAATTCCCCCCCCAGTTTACAATTAGATCACACCCCTTTGTCTAATCACACTCCTCCAGACTATTCGCTTCTTCATCAAACCTAGCGTAACAAATGCACAGGTTTACCTCTTTCCTTGGGGCTTCATTTCCTTATGAAGACCCCCATGTCATGTAAAACTTATATTAAATAAATCTGTATGCTTTTCTCTTGTTAGTTTGTCTTTTGTTATAGGGCCCTCAGTCATAAAACTAAGATGGGAAGGAAAGATATTTCTTTTCCCCAGTAGAGGAATAAGTTAAACACTACCACAAGGGAGGCCACAGTTAAGTTCATAACATAGAGCATAAGATCCAGTTTCTCTCTCAAATCAAGGATATTGGAGGGAGGGGAATAAGAGGACTATTATAAAAGAGACTTAAACAATATAACAACTCGATGCATTGTGTAAATCTCATTTGAATCCTGGCTTGAACAAAACCAACAACAAAAGGACACTTAGAGTAATGCGGAATATGGACTGGATAGTAGAAGATTTTAATGAATTATTTTTAATTTCATTAAGTGTGATGATGGCGTGATCTATAAGTAAAGAGGGGAATGTCCTTATCAGTTGCAGATACATGCTGAAGAATTTTTAGGTGACAAGGTGTGATATTCATATTCAGGGTGTGTTTTAAAATACTCAAGCAAAAAAAAAAAAAGAAAAGAAAATGGGAAAAGATGAAATAAGATTGGCAAAATAATGATATTAATAATTATTGAAGGTGGATGATGCATGGTGTTCATTATGCTATTAGTTCTAGTTTTAGTATATATTTGAAATTTTCCAGAATTCATTTTTTAAGGCACAACTGTAGAGTCAGACATTGGTTTGACCAGCTCTTCCACTTCCAGTTGTGAGAAACTGGGCAGATCACTATGGCCTGCACATTGCCATCCTCTGTGTCATCGAGAGCACGGGCACTTCCTCTAAGAGTGCTCCAGTACTGTCCCTGGGATTTTCTTCCAAGCCTCTGACATCCATTCTGTGAATTTTGATGTTCACATATGCGCAGACCACAACAGTTATGTTCCAACTGCTACCTACCTGGAGTGATTCTATGACCATCAGTTCTGAGATATATCCAATCTCAAAGATTAAAATGTGAAAAAAAATGCATATAGAAATCTATGAAGCACATGGAAAGGAAGTTATGATAATAAAACTGCTGATGACAGTGAGATTTTCTAAAATCTACAAGGTATCCCCTGCTTTGTCTCCACAGGTACCTTAACTCTATCTCTTATTGTTCTTGGATTATTTTTGGCTTACATATCTCACCAGCTAAAATGCCTCCATTCTTCTAGAAGCTACAGCAGCCACCACTGAGTTGGCAAATGACAAGCCCTCAAAATGTTTTTGATCGATGTTTGTTGCATGAATAATAAATTTGCAAATTTTATAGCAAAAAAGAAATATAACACATGCAAAGAGGTGGGGGGAGTCTAAAGCCCTTCTGTACAAAGTTCTGGAAGCTAATTTAAGAAAAATCTATCAAGAATTTGTGTGTGACCATTTTTCCAAAGTAAAGTGAAAATTCATGAGGCAGGGCAAAAGTTACACTGCATCTAATGATGAGTAGGAATGCACATCTACTCCACAGAGATGTTCTCTATACACATGTTCTAGTAATTTCCATACTCTACCAGAAGATATAAGATTGAAAAAACCAGTAAGGAGATAATCTTTGAGAAAAAACTTTTATTGGAGCCCTAATATAATGTTTTCCTTCAAGTTCATGTTCCCAGAGAGCTTTATAAATGTATGATCTGAATTAGAATATCATTGTATTTGTTTCCTAATATCCCTCAGATAGGATATAAGGCATATACAAAGTCTACTTAATAACAAATCATGGTAAACAACATTTATTAAGTTATCTTAGGCAACAAGCATTCAAGTTCTTTCCAGAGCTGCCAAAATTGGCTGAACTCTGATGCAGTGACCCTCCAGCTTTACCAACATCGCAATTACTCCTAGCAACAATCCTGCAAAGTACAGTGCGATCTTCCTTACATTTCCAGGATAAAGAGTATGATGTTTAGAGAGACCTGGTAAATGGCCCAAGTCAAACGGCCAATAAATAGCATATCCACGAATCACACCCAGGGCTAAGAAAAACCAATGCTAGGGGCTTGTGTTTTTAACCTAAACACACCAGTGTTACAAAAATGAATCGGGACAAAGGATCAGGGTCATTCTCCTGCCACACATCCCCAACTGCCGCAGATAAATACTTTCACAAAATGCAATAAAAATGAATCACTAAAAGTTCAAATTTTTTGTTATTAGATTCAGCAGACAAATTTACTCTGCTAAATTGCACATGAGTTTCTAAATTCTTACTCTTAATTTCTGTGCTTATTTTGTCCCACACTGTCACCAAGGCAAGGCCGGCCCTTTGAGTAGTGCTATATTGTAGCCCTACAATATATTGTTAGATCTGTGCTTAGAATGAACACTGTTTATAACAAGGTTCCAAGATTACTCCATCTACTAAGAGGCTGATAATTCGTTCAGATGTTAGTTAATCTATTATTTTTTAAAAACTAAGATGATCGTTATTATTTTATTCTATCCTTAAAATATTCACCCAGATACCAGGTATAGGTTCCAAAGTAAAAAAAAAAAAAAAGAAGAAAGAAAAAAATAAGAAACTTCTGAAGTTTTCTGTTGATCTATGATATAACTGCTATGGTATTTTGATAAATGTTAAAAGACAAATGTGAAACTTTGAAATAGTTTTCTTCACCAAGGGAACAATAGTGAATAATAGCAAAGCCAGGGAAAGAGGATCAGAAGAACCAGGTGCCTCCCCCTTCCCACCAAACTGCAGAGAAGGACTCTCTTTCCAATCCATCCTGAAAAGTGAGTGGCTGTTGGAAAATAAGTACTTAAGAGATCTCAAATATAAGGTGACACGTGGAATTCTTCAACCTGCCATGCCTCTTGAGAAGTTCTCAAATAACAAAAATGATACCCATAATACATTCGCACAAAAAAAATATAGGTCCTGGAAGGAAAAAAAGGGTGGGGGAAGAAATCAACGCTTCTTGGATTTTTTTTCTTTTTTTTATTGTGCTCTAAAGTTCCAAGTTAAATTTTTTTTAACGTCACCAAAACTCATGTGACCTTGATACAAGTCAATTGGTCAAATCCATGGCTTCTCTGGCCACTCAAGAAATTAGTAAGGGAGGGCAAAGGAAGGGCACAATATGGAGGAGAGAAATTACTAGACAAGAGTCAGCAATCTGGAGCAAACCCAATCTGAAGGAAACAATTAGAAACTGGCACAGTTCCCCAATCAATAAGCAGAGGTGGCTGTGGGCATTGAACATAATGGCTGGGTAATGAAAACTAAAGTGCAGGTAAGCAAGCACCAGGAAGGAAGCAGCTCCTCTGTGTCTCTCTGGCTGAGGAGAGGGTCATCTGTCCGGAGACTGGAAAAGACCTGCCTGAACAGGCTCTCCCAGCCTAGCCAGCCCCTGCTGGGACACAGGTCTGTGTGAATAAACAGTACTGGTGTGGTTTTCCCAAACCCCGTAAGAAATAAAGTCCTCACAGCTCGCCTTGTCAAGCTCTGAGTACAGTCTCGACAGGAAAAAACACTTCTAACAGAATATGCAATGGATTCAGAGAGCTTTGGAACTGCATTTCCTATTAGCTCTAATGGAGGCTGTTCTAATAAATTCCCCAGCTCTGGGCTGAACAGGTGTAATTCAGTAATGTAGCTGTAATTGAGTGATGTCAACTCAACATAATTTGTAATGTTTTTCTAACAAATTATCTCATTTTTTTTTTCCTTAAAAAAGGTATCTGTGATTCCATGTGATAAATTGCTCTAAAAGGCTGACATACAGTGCTAATGATAAAGATCTTTAATTGATGGAAATGTTAATAGTAGCATCGGCTAAGAATTATCTTAGCTGATTCTTTATACACTATTAACCTTATAAACATATAACAAGCTTTCATTTTTGACCAGCAAATGTTTTGAATTTGTGACTCATCAGCCTCAGATATTTCTGTATTTCATCACTATGATTACTCTGCTGGAGAGGTTCTTTATAGCCCTGCAAGTTGGCCATTCCCCTTCCTGCACAGTTCCCGAACCAGATGTACACATTGCTACCCCTGTGCCTGTGAGAAGGCTGGTCTCCTGGTCTGGACCGCTGTCTCCTCCTCTTCCGTGTACCCAGTCAAAACTCGCCTTCTCCATGAAGCTTTCCAGATCTCTGCTCAGAATCACTCTTTGCACCCCACACTCCTAGGGCACGTTGAGGTCCCTCTATTACCGTCTTACACATCAGAGCCCCTTGCACGTGCTACTCTTCCATTGCTGCCCCTGGCAAAGGCCCACTCATCCTTGGGGTTTCAGTTCAGTGTCTTACCTAAAGGAGAACCTTCCCTGCCTCAGATTAGGTAAAGCATATCACACATGCATCTTCATACCTCTGCATTCCTTTCCTTTGTTGCATAACCACAGGTCCCATTAGTTATTATTTGTGTGTCTCTCTTCTATAAGGACTAGGCTACAGGCAACGCCTATGTTGAGTTTTTCCTAAATCTAGCAGCAAACACATAATACTCTGTATCTGAAGAGAGAGTTAATGGATGAATGAATGAACGAACAAACATTATCCCTGTGTCTATCTCAATCTGCCTCTATCTGTCCTCTCCACCAGACTGTGAACTCGTAGGCAACACATTGCTCATTGTAGCCACCATAATGTTTTACTAGGGTCTTGCACGTAACAGATGAGCAAAACTCAGTTGTACTAAATTGAATTTCCTCTACATATTATATAATAATATTAGCATCACGTTAGCCATAGGACTTTAGTCCCCAAAGCTTACTGTATTTTAACCATCTGCTGTCCACTGACCCTCAAGCTTCTACCACATGCCAAACACTCTGCAGGATACTGTGGAACAGAAGTGATATTTAGAACCAAGTACTCTACAGATTGAGGGCGATTCTCATTTATAACTACATTTCTACATTCATGCCAGATACTGGGGGAATTATAGAGGCGAATCAAACACAGATGCTGTCCTCAAGGAGCTCAGGGTCTAGTAGAAGAGACAAAAATGAAGGAGAAATATCAGGATGTAAAACCTATAAGCAACATAAGAGGGGTCCCAATAAGGATTCTAGGTGTTCCAGTGAGGGACAGAGGGGATGTAGGCTTAAGAGGGGGCGGTTTTTAAAATGAGTCTTACCCATATGGACAGAAAGAAGTTGGAGAGCAAGACCATTTATTCATCAGTTTAACAGATCTTTACCACCTACTATGTGAGGCATAAGTAAATCTAAATCTACTCTCAATGGAGTATACATTGGTGGAGACAGACAAAGCAAACAAGCAACGATACCAGGCGGTAATGAGTGCTCTGAAAAAAATAACCTGGACCAGAGAAAGGGCCCAAGTGGATGAGAGTGCGACCCTAGACAAGGTGGTCAGGGGAGGTCTTCACATGGCAATTATACTGAATAATGACCTGAATGAAGAGGAGGAGTGAGCTATGCAATATTCCATGGGAAGAGCATTCCCCTCAAAGGGAACAGCAATCCCATCCACAGAGGAGGGAGTGCCAATCCTCTTCTTTCTCAAACTGGGGTCTTGAGCTTGTTATTAGGAGTCTGAGTATTTTGATGAGAATTTTTAATTTTTGTTTTTATTTAGGTAATACTCATTTAAAATGTCGCAGATATATTTTGGATCAGCTACATCACACCTAAAATATGGATATCAGCACAAAATTTCTGCACCTGACTTTGCATTTGTATTTATAAATGTGGTGGTACCAGGTAGTGCTATTTTAATTGTCACAAGCTAAAGATAAAAGAGACAGACTTAGTACTTAAATAATGTGTTTGTGCCTCATGACCTCAGAGTAGGGATGGGGTACCAAAGAATTGTCCCAGCAGTAGCAGCTGAAAGTGTTAGGGGAATTGAGACATCACACAGGCAAGGCTAACACAGGTCTTTGACATAACAGATATCCCATATTGATAGTTCCAGAGCTGATTCTATTTAAATAAAACAACATTGTCCATTGCATTAATTTTATGGTGCTAATTTGAATTTAGTTTTGTCATTTTGCATTTAATCTGTAAATGCATACTGGTTTCAATTTGTCTAAGAACTATACACATAGAGGTTTTTGCCTAGTTTCATATATTCATGTGTTTCATTAATGCAATAACAAAAAAATTAAGTCAACTTTGGGAGTTTGTAAGAATTTTTTCCCTCTAAATGGCATCCACACGTTACTCAGGTCTGGCCTCAGTGAAAGCTGGTGGTGGAAATAGTCTTTGTTTTCCAGAACCACCACCACATCTTAGCTCTCAGTGGTTTCCCGTGAACCACAGGGTAAGTACAGGAAAGAAAGGAGGTGAATATCTTTGGTAGGAAAAATATCACAAATTGGATACACCCAAGAACTGTAACTTTTCTGTGCACCAAGGAACACAAAGGCCATAATTTACATAGCATACAGGTTAAGTCTCCTTCAGAATATTCATGTCATTGGAACATTAAACTTGGAAAGTATGGGGGGATATGAGGGAGATGGTGAGGAAGCTACTATGAAAGGTTCACTGCACTCCAGTGGCAGATTAAATGCAGAGACAGACAAAGAGTCAAGCATCACTAAAAATGCAAAATAAATCCAGCTAAACATATTTCACCTGCAAGGAAAAGTTTTTCTCATGACACAAGACTGTCCTATGCCAAGAAATGTGAACAAGACCTAAGATGACTGTCTGAAAAGCTCCTGCAGTTGGTGAAGGCGCCTTGGGTCATAGAACCTTATAAACCTCACAACTGGAGCAGCTGAGAGCTGGCCTCTGGAATCAAACTGGAGTTCAAGAATCACCTCCAACAGAGAGCAGCTCTGAGATCTAGAAAATTCTTTAATATCACAGGAAAAAAAGATAAAATAATACCTACGCTATAAGGTTGTTGAAAAAATTCAGTGAGATAATCCTCATAGACCACTCAGAACACTTTCTGGCATAGTAAGTGCTCCATAAACATGAGCTATGATTTTTACAATGCTATAGGTCTATGATTATGTAAGCACAAATCTCCACGGATGACATAGCAGACTGCTTTACTCAATTCTACAGTGCTGGAACAAGGTCTCCATATTTCACATACTCCAGTAAAATGTGGCTGGTTTCCAATGATTAATCACATATATACATGTGAAGTATATTTAAGATTATCCTTAAAAATAGCATCGATCTCACTCATCCCTCCCCCCCCACATACTTCCTAAGGAGGAAAGATATGGGTAGATCTACAGAAAGCACATAATCCAACCACCTTAACGGTGGATACCATTATTATCCCCATTTTACAGATAAACAAAGCATGCCCAGAGAAGAGGATGGACTTGCTCAAGGAAATACAGCTCATAAATGATGCAGCCAGGACTGGAGTCCAGGCAGTCTGGCTCCAGAATTCATTTTTTTAATTACCACACAACTCTGTTCCTACAAGTTGTATACTTCCTGTGAGTCCCGGAAAGAGAAACTCTGGGAACTGCTGGTCCTCAATTATTTATTCCTCTAGACTCTCCAACTTCTGGCCCTAAAAATCTAGAGTATTTCCTTCCCCAAGTAAGCACTTCCTTAAGTTACAATTTATTGTTATCCTGTTAGCTAATAAACAGAGTCCATTAAAAAAATCATTCATTTGAACAGTGTTATAGTAACTTTTGTGAATGAAACTTAATTTGAAAATACTGTCCAACATTTTACTCAATGTCCCATTGGCCACAGCTAACTAAATTAATTCACATGTGAATTTAATTCCCAAAAAAGTGGCTGCTTTGCCTCTGTCAGATAATGAAAACCATTTAATTCAATGTGGCTTTTTTTTTTTTTGCCAGAAAGCACTGAGTCAAATTGAATACCCATATACTGAAGAAAATCAGTTAATTTTGGATGCCTGTTTACACATGTTCCTGTGCTTTTTTTTAAGTGAGTCTGTGTCATAGTTTATCCTTTTCTCAAATTACCCTAAGTAATATTTTCATCTGTAAACAGCCACACATCCTCTTTGAAGTAGGCAGAAACAGAGACCTTCAATGTTTCAAGGGACCTTCAAGTCCCCAAAATCTGCTTCAAAGGAAACAACCAACGATTGTTTTTGAGACAGGGACACCAGCCATCGGTGTCTCAAGGGTATGGAACGACCCAACCAAGCATTTCTGTACAGCAGGTCCTCAAATAATGCTATTTCATTCAACATTGTTTGGTTGAAACATCGATGAGGAAAAAAGTCAATTCTCAGCCAGGGCCCTTGTCTGTGTAGTGTTTGCATGTTAATCCACGCCTGTGTGGGTTTTCTCTGGGTACTCTGGTGTCCTCCCACATCCCAAAGCTATGCACAGGAGGCTAATTCACATGTCTAAGTGGTCCCGGTCTGTGTGTGTGTGTGTGTGTGTGTGTGTGTGTGTGTGTGTGTGTAAGTGCATCCTGCCATGGGTGGATTTCTGCCTTGTGCCGTGAGCTGCTGGGACAGGCTCCAGGCACCTGAGACTCTGAGCTGGAATAAGCAGGTAAATAATTATCTTATTTGTTTTTATTAATCTTTCTTAAATGTATGTGTAGCTCACATTTATTTCAATGTTTACTATCAGCAGTGTTTTGGTTTTTATTTAGAAGTTTGGTGATGTTTTTGTGACCAGAAATATGCTGTAGGAACTTAGCTCTTGTTTATATCAGTTGGTCAATGATATCAAATGATATATTGAATGGTCAAATCGGTTATATGTCAGTTTCACTTAAAGTCGCAGTTTCTAAGAACCTATCAAATATGTTAAGTGAGGACTTACTGTACTTTACAATAGGTGAACAGGCTGCCACCTGACACCCTAATGAGCTACACTGACGACAGTCAATCAAGAGACGCATCTGTGGCTAAGAAAAGAAAGCCATCAGCTTTCTGGGGGAAAAAGTACAGAGGGAAACTCCCTGAAGCTGGAGCTGTTTCCTAACTTGCTGCTGGAGTTCAGCTCTGTCATCTGTGTGTACTCCTCGTTAGGAACCTCGTTAGGAACCATCTCATCTCCTCCAGCTGCAAGCAAAGGCGATGCCCTGGAATGGCCCTGTGGCCCAGATGTGTGACTAATGACTGGGAAACTCTTGGCTCCTTGCTTGATGCTTGGCCTTCAGAATTACATGAACCTGCTCTGAAAGACACACCACTGTCACAGAGGTATGGGGACAGAGCAAGCTCCAGATGGAAGACTGCCAATGTCAATCAGTCACTGTTCTTACAGCCCGACTGGCTTTTCACCTAAGCAACAGCAGAGGATGATTTCATGGCACTCAGTGCCTCAGCTCAATTAGGTCTTAGGATTGGAGGTCAAGTTATCCTGGCTTCTAAGCATTGCCTACCAAACGTTTTTGTCTCATCCCTGCTATTCATTTATAGTAGCTTCTGTTGGTAACACTCATCCCTGATCACGTCTTCCCATTTTCAAGTGACTGCTTCACTATTCTGCAGAATGTTCCAGCTCTTCAATGAACTAATACATTACTGTTGAATCAGCTGTCCCATAAAGAGATAACATCTGAATCAAATACAGGAATTGTTGTCGGCAGAGAACAGATAAGGTGAAGAATTAGTAGACTAGCTGGGAAGAAGAGTGAGATGATTGAAGTTTATGAAACATTTAGGAGGCTATTGAACACCTTCCCTTTTTTTTTCCTCCTTTGAGTCCCTGGATCTACCAGTTTCGGCTGGTTTGTTTTATGTTCCTGTTGTGATATATGTTTAGTTCAAGGCTGTTGATGTTGCACCTCAGTTACAGGTAAGGGCCTCTGTGTGTCCTGTCCTCATCTATTCAGTCACTTGTTTCCTTTCAAAGCTTCAATTTTTAAAAATACATGTTATTTCATATCAAAGGAATATCATTGAATTTCATAAATTTCTAATCCTAGACTCCAGATGCTCAAGGTAAATTTTTAATTCATTTCAGTTATTTCTGCATTTTTGCTATAAACTTACACTAGAAATAATAATAGCTAACATTTTTCAAGATGCTATATGTGTAGTAATTTGTTTAATCTTCACAACAACCTTATAGGAAAGGTATCATTATTATCCTCTTTTACAGATGAAACAACAAAGGCCTAGAAAAGTTCATGGACTTGTGTGAACATACAGCTTGCCAATGAATCCCGCAGCCAGGATTCAAGTCAGGCAACATGGCCCTAGAACCTGTGTTCTTAACCTACACATGACACTGTCCCTCAGAAGGAGCATTACAACTCCCTAGGTTTCCATTCCAAACTCTCCAACATAAAATACTACTTATAGAGTGAGTGTTATTACAAAACATGTATAAAAGTATATAAAGATTGAATTTCGCCTCCTCTTCTTCCTCCCACCCCCCTACCCTCATATCCTCCCAATTTCATTCCTTGAGGGAGCTAATACTATGGCATGTATCTCTGTTGTGGCATATAGACATACATTTGTACACATTTGTATAATACATACTGTTCTGCCACATGCTTGACATCTTTTCATGTCAATACATAGAGATCTAAACCATGCTTATAAATGGCTGCAGAGTAATTTCAATGTATAGACACATAATGCTATGTTGGACTTTTTATGTATTTGATCAAGTATATCTATGAAATATGTTGCCAGACATTTCAAAGAATTTCTGGGTAAAAATTCTGCAACTATGGTTGATAGTTCCAAACTGCCCGTTTCAAAGTTTACTATTTTTATATCCTTAACAAGGGGCGTGTGCTTATGTCCCCCACATTTTTGCCCACAGTGCTTTTTATCCCAATCAAATGATTTTTAATTGAATTATATTAAAATGGGGTTATAATGAGTTCCCTAAGATTCCCTTAGAGATTCCTAATTTACCAGGATGTACTTGACCAGTCTTGAGAATGAAATAAAACAACTACCCAACTTCAAAATATCCTTTTGCCTCTCCCAAACGACTCTTCTAATCTGAACTCATTCATATGGTGACCTCCAGTTCTCTCCAGATTGAGTTACAGATAGATGAATTTCATGGAACCTCGACCGAAAAATAAAAATGAAATAAAAAGACTTTTGGGTAGGGAAATTATGACTCGCCAAGGTCACTGAAGACATCAAGAATTGTTTCCCATGTCCCCAGGCATAAACTAAAATAGCCACTGCTTTTTGACAGTATAAATGCAGGATGTGCCCCAGTCTGAATAGAAATGAGCAAATCTTGAGTGCAGAACTGAATTTCTGGGAGCTGTGGCGGTTACCTGGAGGCATGAATTATGTGGATCAGATTCTATCTCAAAAGGAATAGAAAAAATTATTCCAGGTGGTTACTGCCCCTTCAGTGCCGTCACTCAAAGGACCTTCCTTCTAGCTCCACAGGAAGGCAGCTATCCATCAGCTCTACTCACTGAAGATGCCATGCTTTGCATTCCAAAATGGCACTTCAAAGCACTAACTGGTGTAATTAACACAGTCTCATAGAAACATCATCATTGTCTTCATCATCATCTTCATCAAGATTAGTTTTAGGTGGACTATACACTAATCCTCAAATCAACTACATGGGGTAGCTTCCATTATTATCCGATTTTACAGATGTGACTACAAGGCCACAAGTTCATAAGTGATATATTGCCAGGGCTCAAACCACCACTCTTGACCATTGCACTATACTCCCTTCCACAGTCATAAAATATATATATGAAAAGCAGAAGAATCCCAAACATGGGAAAAATGAAAGAGAATAGGGCAAGTGGTATATTGGAGCATAAGGAGCCAGTCCAACTGTAAATTCTTATTTCATAACATCAGCATATAACTAAAAAGGCATCTAGACCAAGGTTCACAAACTCAAACGTCTGTGGGGGCCAGGGAAGTAACATACACGAGTAAAGAGGGCCACGTGTATGACAAAGGGAGTGGCGAAGAATGTGGTGAACCAAAATCACACGCCTTGCCTAAAGAGGGCAATCTCTTCAGCTGCATACTCCCATGTGTGCATGCAGCTCAAATGTTGTCAAATCAATGAATTCTTTCAAGAGAGGTAAAAATATCCTATTTTTAATGCAAAATGTATCTATTTCTAAATTCTAATTTCAATGTTTTAAAAACATTTTGGGGTGAGTTTGCGTTCTCTGGCCTCCACACGTGAGTGATAATGTGGAAGATGTTCTAGCAGCACTGTGAGATGTTTCCGAGCAGCCATCTGCTCTCCATCCTTGCTATCACATCCTGATCTTTCTCAGGTACATGGAAGGTGGTAATGTGCTCAGGGAAGATAGGCCCTGCCCCTAACACAAGAAGCTGCAACTTGATTAGCTTCAGCCACTGAAGGTGACTAAATTCTCCTTTGCCATTGACTAGCCTGGGAGGGAATGCACATGTGACCAAGTTCTAACCAAATGAAAATAAAAAAAAATCTGCTAAGAGACTTTAAGGAAAGATTTTCTTTCCTGAAGAGAGAAAGAGAGACGGTGAGAGATGCTCACCACTAAAAGGCCCTTTTTTCCCCTTCCCTTCTTTCTTGTGTTGATGTTAATCTAGGACAATGGTATTGAAAGCCCTAGCAGCCCTTTTGTGAGCATGAGGTAGCAAGTCCTAGGATAAAGACCAACACACCACCAATGGTGGAATGGAAGCACAGAGAGGCTTGGATCCTTGTTAAGCAGCTAAACCAACCCTGAAACTACTTATCTGGAGGTTTCTTATATGGAAAACAGTAAATATCCTTGTGTTTTAGGACACTATTCATTGGGTTTTCTGTTACTTGGTGCTGAATATATTCCCCTGAAGGATTTATCTTTCAACCTCATTTCAGAGTTCTAGCTTTTTGTTTACAGCATCCTTAATACAAGGAAATTTCAGCAACATCAAGTTTATACAGTTAGAGTCTGCAGCTAGACGTGAGATAAAGCTCTGCCACTTGAGAACACCCACACTCTGCTTCAAAAATTTAAATTATGCTGTTAGTTTTTCAAGATGGATGAAATCCTTTACAGAATCATATAGCAAGGACTAAAACTGCTCTCACAGTTGCCAGGCAACTATATATATGCTGCCTAGAGACAAAAATTCATGACCCTTGACTTCCCAAAGCTGGGTCTTTATCCACAACTGATATGCATATGCCCGTCTGCACTTTCCATCGAGCAAAGGTCATGGTGTACATGTGGGCTATCCAACAATCCCAGGCTCATTATACTGCCAACTCATATCATTCTTGAGCACATCATAAATTGTAGTTTCTGCATGCAAAACCAAACAACAGAGCAAAGACTGTCCTGGGACATAATTCCCTGTCCTTTGGCCTGTCTCATTATATAGACTGATTGGGTACCATCCAGGCAAAGGAAAAGAACGTGTGAAGGTTCCTATCAGCCTGAAGAATCACTGTCAGGTGAATAGAGTTTTGTAAATATCCCCCAACATTCAAGGAAAGTTCGAGTCTTTACAGTGAGTGATGTGATCAACTTTAATAATGCTCAAGGGCCTTCTATCTCATACGTCATCTAAACTCACACACAGAGGTTAAGAGGTGCTCATCATTCTGTTAGTAAGGAAAGCGCAAAATGTAAATACAGATGGTGTCCTCACATTTACATTTCATAAGGAGCCAAGTGCTTTGTCTTTGCAACTGAATTTTTGAATACTGTAAATTCACAGAATCATGGTATTTTACAATCAAAAGAAATCCTGAGATCAAAGGGTCCAATCCAAAAGAACCTAAGACACATAGCTCCTTAGGGGTAAACTCAGAGCCCAAGTGGCTTGACTACCAGTCTGCTGCCCTTCTCCAAACCTAATGTGCTTGTCCCTCATGCAGTCTGTCCTTCCTGATTGTGATAAAGGTCAGGGATGATTTAATTTCAGCCTGACAAAAAGCCAAAATCTCCATGTAGCCATTAGTTGCTGTGTTAGTCAGAATTAGGTTAAGTTGCATGTGAGTCACCTTTTACCCACCACCCTCCAAAAATTAACAGTGGCTTAACCACACAAGCTTTTATCCTCTCATTTAACAAGTTTAGAGTTTAGCAGTCCAGGGCTGGCATGGTAGTTCTGCAAACTTATTACGGACCCAGGTGCCTTCTAACTTACCACTTCTCCACGCCTACACAATGGCTGTCTTAGTCGGTTTAGTGCTGCTATAACAGAATACCTGAGACAGGGTAATTTATAAAGAATAGTGATTTGTTGGCTCACAGTTCTGGAGACAGGGAAGCCCAAGATCAAGGGGCCACATCTGACGATTGTCTTCTTGCTGTGTCATACACAGTGGAAAGCATCACATGGTGAGAGAAAGCGTACAAGAGAGCAAGGGGGAGCCAAACTCACTTTTACAACAAACCCGCCCTCTTGATAATAAACCCATTGCTGTAACAATGACATAAATCCATTCGTGAGGGCAGAGCCCTCATGACCTAATCACCTCTTCAAGGTCCCACTTCTCAACATCATTGCATTGGGGATTAAATTTCCAACACATGAACTTTGGGAGAAATATTCAGGCCATAGCATTCGCCTTCCTTGACACAGCCAAAAGTAACTAATGAGCCTTTATATCTGCATCCCAGTCAGTGGAAGGGAGGAAGCTCTGATATCCTGTCCCTTTAAGGATTTTCCTACTTTAGGTTCCTCTGAAAGCAGAGCCTGAGAGAAGGACCAAGGGCACAGGTTCAGACAGCTTATATTGAGGGTGATCTCAAAATAATCTGGAGTAAGAACTGGAAGGAAAGGGGGAACAGCCAAGAAAACATGTTGTCAGTGCCTTGGGGGCCATATGAAGAACTGTAGAGAAGGCACCTCAAAACTGTCCATCTGTTAATAGAAGGCTAAGGCAATCTACCAATTCCTGAACACATTGGTTGAACCAGAGGTATTACTTCCCTGACCATGCCTGTGCATAGCCTTAGAGTAAGGCCTAAACCAGAAGAGTAGCAATACAGCACAGCAGAACTTCAGGACCCTGGCAACACCTGGAAGCATTTGCCACAGCTGCGCTGAAATTAAGTGGGGCTAGGGAATGTGGCTTGGTGCACCTTCTATAAGAACATGTCCAGAAAGCTGCTCATACAGCTTCTTATTACATCAAGAGTCCCCAAGAGAATCAAGGGAATCAAGAGTCCCCAAGGTGCCTTTAGCTCCATTGAGTCACTAAAAAGCCTCCAGAACCCCAAAAAGCTATATGCTCATGGTTATGGTTTATTACTGAGATAGGATACATATTAAAATCAGCAAAGGAAAAAGGAACATAGGCAAGAATCCAGGAGAAACCAAGCACAAGCTTACAGTTGTCCTCTACCACCAAAGTCACAAAAATGCTTCTTAATTGCCCCAGCAACTTTGTATGACAACATGTCAAAAGTATTGCCAACCTAAGAAGCTCACCGGAGTCGTGGTGTACATGATTTTTATTGGAAGTCAGTTACATAGACATGAAGTGCCTGCATGACTGACCTTAATTACCCAGTCTCCAGGCTCCCAAGAGGTTAAACTGATACAGCATAGTCCAGGGCTTCAGGTGAACAAAAACAGCATTCACCATAAATCATATTGTCAGTATAAACCAGTATAAACTATCTGGCAAGGCCCAAGGTCTTATCAGGTGGGATATTTCAAGAGCTCAGAGTTTATCTCCCAGGATCTGGTCAAGGGCCTTTTCTTTGGAATGTGTAGAATTTGAACACCCTAAGCCATCTGAGTTAATCTTTTACTGTACCACTTGTTGAGCCAGAATTTAGTCAAATGACCATACCCACCTGCAACAAAAGTAGGAAATGTAGTCTTTGTTCTAGGAAGCTGTATGCCCACTTAATATTTGGGAATTCTATTATAGCATTGTCTGGGTGGCAGTCTGCCTCAGTTCTTGGTGTGCTCTTGGCTGAAGAATGACCAGACACACTAAAGTGTCAAATCCAGACTGTTATCATGGTAGTCTGACTTCTTGCTTGGAAAAATCACCAACAGGGCCAATGGGATAGCAGCAAGGAGCAATTTCACACCTGCAGCTCTTCATTGTAGGATAAAACAAGTCTGTCTCCATGAACAGAGAGTCAGACCAACTCACTCACTGACCCATTCTCTCACTCGGCCTTTTCAGATTGTTTTGTTTTATTGGCTCAGGCTGGGGGCAGGCTCTCAGGAGATGTTATCAAATGATGAACAGGTGTCCTCAAAATTCTATCTGTATCTACCCAAAAGAGCACAAAACATTCTATGAAAAAGACATCTGCACCCGAATATTTATGGCCACACAATTCACTATTTGCAAGGATGTGGAAACAACCCAAGTGTTCATCAATCCATGAGTGGATTATTAAAATTTGGTAAATGTATACAATGGAATATTACTCAATCATAAGAAACAACAGTGATCTAGAACCTCTTATACTTTCCTGAATTAAATTTAAGCACATTATCCAAAGTGAGGCACCACAAGAGCGGAAGAATGGGCTCCACTTGTACTCGCCATCAAATTGGTACTAACTGGTCAACACTAGGGTGATCGCATGGCAGTAATACTCTCCAGAGATTAGGGGTATTTGAGCAGGGGGTTGTAAACCCGCAACTAAAGGACACGGGGAGCATGGTAGGGGGAAGGGCATGTCTTTAACCCGCGCTTGGGTGAGGCAAAGACATAAAGTGTAACCATAATGTTTGTACCCTCATAATACCCTCAAATAAAAAAAAAAAAGAAAGAAAAAAAAATTCTATCTGCATATACAAGCTCCCTCTGAGAAAGCCCATCTGTGGGGGCAGAGGTGAACCACAATGCAGATTCAAGCTAATGGCATAATAATTACCCTTAGGTTACTCTAGGTTACTTTCTAAATCCTATCATGCCTGGGATGGGGAATTCCCAGATTGATAACACGTTCCGTCCTTCCCCAGGTGTAGCAGTTGCTAGGGATAGGATTAAGGGTGGGGCAACACACCTTCTTCCCAGGAGGAGCAGTTGCTCAAGACAGCACTAAAGCAGGGCACTCTTGCCCCTAGAAGAGCCAGAGACCCTATCTACCTAACACTAAGTGCACATACTCTAGTCAGATGAATGCATCAGATAAGCAGGATGGCACAATACCAGGTACACACAGAACTTAGCCAATAAATGTGTGATGTGTGAATGAATTTTGGCGTAAAAGGCAGGCTGCATTATGTCAAAGCATGAGGTCATACATTGGGTGAGGGAGGACCAGAGGAAGGAGCCCAGAGCAGGAAGTGAAGTGCAGGGAAGAGGTAGATATTCAAAATATTGTGTCTCCTCCTGCAGTTTTGTGTAGGTCACTGAAAACATTTGGCATGCCAGTGAAAATCACTCAAAAGACTCCTGCTGAAATGAACAGACTTGTTTTGAAATTTGCAAATCTCAGCTGCCTCAAATTCATCTCTGCCTTTCTAACCTATTATGACCCGATGCAATCTCTCCAGTTCTATCTGGGACAATGGGAAAAGGAATTGTGCACATGAGCCTCCTGTCTTCCCTGTTCTTTCTCTTTGTATCCAACACAGTGCTACAAAACAATTACCAATCGCCCCTTTGAGAGCATCTCCTCTTGGACCGCCTAGGGTAGATAGCACCAATTTTTTGTTATAAGTTTTATGGATACATGCATCCCTAACAAGGGCCCAGTCATGAGATGGTGCTGCCTGTCAGCCATGTTTTGTCATTTAATTCATGGTCCTGCTTATCTTGGCTGCAAGAGAATGAATTATTGGCATATTCAGAATGTCTCATACCACCTTTCCTCCTCCCCATTATCATAAAAGTTAAAATTATTTATTTATGAACCAAATAATTTATCTGAACCTTTTAACAATGCACTAGCACTTATGGAGGTTTTTATTTCAATTCTGGTAGAGAGACAAAGTCAAATATCATTTCACTACAACTTGTTATGGTTCTCCTCAGTATCAGATAATATATGGGATTCCATTTTTGCCTTGTACAATTAATACAAGAAGCGTAATGAACTCTCAGCAATCCCTTTGAGAAAATGACAAATAGATAGCAATGAAAATCCATCTGTGGAATGCAAAGGCTTGATATGGAACTTCCAAAACTACTCCGAAAGAAAATAAAATTCCTAGCCAAGAGCCATCAAGAAAGAGTAAACGCAATCTCACACATTGTTCTTGGGAAAGCAGACTGTTTCAACATATCTGGACTGCAACCTGGCAATATGCTTCGAATGTTCACAGCTTTAAAATGTTCATTTCCTGACCCATTCTTTCAAAGACTGTATCCTGATGAAATAATAAAATATGTGCCATGCATGAATGCTCATTTACAGTGTTACTTCCCATAAAGAGAAATAGGGAGAAACAAAGGGCTTGTTTAATATATTTTGTTATCTATAAAATGGATCACTATGCAGTTATTAAAAATGATATTCCTGAAGAATTACAGTCTATAGGAAAATGCACAAAAATATACATGATATAGTTAAATGGAACAACAAGATATAAAAGTCTATGCAGCCTAATTTGTTTCTAATATGTTTATAATGTATATCTGCATATATATTTATAGATTAGTATATTATTCTACATAAAAATGATCAATACATATTTTTGAATGTATAAGTGATTTGTTTGTGTATATGTGTATAGAAAGACAGAGAAGAAATACCCCAAAATGTTAATTGTGGTTACGGCTAGACAGGGGAATTACGGGGAATATTTATTTTCTTCCTTATATTCTTGTATATTTTCTAAATTGCCTCGATGCCCATGTTATTTTTATAACCCCAAAATATTACATTATTACTGATTTGTGGGGCTAAATATACCCATTGCCATTTTCCCTGGAGTATTGCAGTGATGTAGTCACTCTGTTGTTCGATATCTCTGTTGTTTGGTTTATTCCAAGATTTGTTTTAGAGGCAGAATCATCTGGATTCAAATCCCAGCACTTCATTTTCCTGTTCTATGACCATGGATAAGATCAATCCCTCTGGGTATTCTGGGTCTCTGGTATAGAGTTGTTTGGAGAATTAAATGAGAAGTGTTGAGTTCCTAGCCAACAGTTATTTCTCCCTCCCCTTCCTTCTAACAGGACCTGGCTCTGATTTCATTCAGGTATTGACTGCCCACAACCCCGACCCCAGGGACAAGAGGCTGGGATTGACTCAACTAGGACAAGGAAGATAAGTTCATTTCCCTTGCCAGGAACTGTTTCGGGTTATGGTTTGAAATTCTAGCTAAATAACTGGGAAGGAGAATTGTTGTAAGGGGGTGGGTGGTTGGGATGATGGGGGTAGAGTGGGCTTCTGAGAAAGTTTTCTTCACTCCTAAGAAAACGAAAGACACCTGGAAGGATGAGTATTCACTCCCATTTCTGAGTTTCAGACACTGCTATCTGAGGATGTGTAGAAGCATTGTAGCCAACAAGACTGCAAAGAAAACTAACACCTGAAAGAGGGTAAAAATAAAAGATAGAAAGAATCTTGCTTCTTGATAAAGTTGCTGATTTCTGCCCTGGCCTTACTTTTTAAGCTACATTTAACGTTTTTGTTTATTCAGTTGAACTGGGATTTCTATTACTTCCATCTGTAAGTACTCTAAGTGAAAAAGAAAGCAAAAGTGCCAAGCCCAGGACAGAGAGTAGATTTCAACAAATATTAATAGAAGTCTTCCCTTCTTTCTCTCATCTTTCAGATATATATTTAACATGTACAACATACACTTATTTATAATTTGTATGTGTAGTTTATAGGGAAGGTGACAAGAAATAAAGAAGTAAATAGATCTTTTCTCTCTTCCCAAAACATGCACACAGGACCCAATTTCTCTAATTTTAATACATATAAAGTCCCCAAAAAACAACAGAAAAAGTTTTCCAAGGAAAGACTTGTGTTGCAATAAATTATCTCTTGCTAAAAAGGAATTCTAGGTATTCTAAAAAAAAATCTCAAATAACAAAGATCTCCTCCAATCCTTCTCTCCCTGTAGGTCTTGAACAACTGGCCAGAGGCCATGCTTTTGTAAGAGGTTCCCTAGATAGATCAGGGTGGATGGAGTGTATGCTGCTAGATCAAAAGAAAGCATTTGCTACTTGAATATGCATGGGATACATTAACTGTGAGTCTTAATCAAGTAATGAAGACTGACAGGCTCCTTGGCCTATGGGGGCTCCACAGTAATAAAATATGCACTTTTCTAAAAATGACATTGATAAATTAAGTCAAGTGTCTGGGCAATTACTTTATCAGATTCCATATCTCACACTGAACAACACTCTCTTCCTATATTACTTTTGCATCTGATCCTGATGGGGAAGAAGAAACCAGCCTGAGATATGCTTAGATATTTTCTATTTTAGTGAAAAATAAACTATTAAACTTTTAAAGCCTGAAATATGATCTATGATTTGTGTCTGATGTCCAAAAAATATGTACAAGCGAGAACTCAAAAATCACCCTACCAGCATTGCAAAGAATTCATGAGTATTCAAACCTTAGGAAGTTGGTTCATGTGTTTCCTTTTTATAACTATTGGCCCCCATTCCAGAATGTGGCACTCAGTAAGAAGGGCTAACAGTGTCCTGCTGGCCCTGTTCCTATGTGTCATCTCGCTGCATTTCCAGTTAACGGCATGACTGTAATGACTAGCAATTTAAATAATGGAGGCTGAAGCAGAGGCAGCCATAAGGACACAATGCAGAAATTGCCACAGTTTATCAACATCACTGGCACCCAGCTCTTCATTACCTCCTTGAATAGGGTCAAAGTAGTTAAAGTGATGCTGTAAATACCAACTAAAACAAAGCAGCTGTTTATTCTTGATTTGGCATTGGGTATTTATAACAAACAAGTTACATTTCCCAAGCATGGGTTATTAGACACGGGAATGTAATTGATATTAACCAACTTTCAGGCTCCAGTAACTTTTTCTCACTGCATGTCAGTTTAATTTTTTTTTAAAGCATAAGTAGTGCATGCCAAATGCAAAATAAGAGGAAGAACACACAAAACCCCTTACATTTCAATACTGGGTGAAAAACAACTAACCCATTTAACTTAGAGAATCCTTTAGAGGTTTGCTATGAACTCGGAAGAGAATACCATGGTCTTTTCTTTTTGAAAGGGTATTCAAGAGATTTTTAGAACAGAGACATCTCTAAATGTAATCTTGTTTTTGTTCAGAACTGAAATAGTATGAAAGGATGTCTAATTGTGCATCTACCGAATTACAGCAGAAGTTGAACACTGGTAACCCATGAGCCAAAACTGACCCATTGCTCTGTTTCATTTGGATCATACAGTAATGGTTGACTTAGTGATTTAACATTTTTAAATTATTTTCAACATTTATGTATTGAGAGATTTCATGGAAAATGCTGGAAGCTCTGACTCTCACCAATGCCACACTCCTGCAAGATAACAAATGGCTGGGGCTGAGTAGAGACTGTTCCTGTTGGAGTGGAAAATACACTCTGTAGTTGGCTTCAATCGTACCACCCACGTAGTCTCCCTGTCTCTGAGGCCAAATGTCAACTACCTCTCTTCTTCTTATAGTAATGTTATTTTTCTTAAGTAAAGATTGAAGACAAATATGTCTTGTTGGTGAGCCTCAATCACAAGTGAGAAAACTAAAGATGGGGTAAGAGGACTGTTTCCAGAAAAATCAAGAAGCTATAATTCTTTATAGAAATAAAGGTCAATGACAGAATCCTCCCAGCTGACCTCCAAGGACATTTCAGTTTGTGACCCCATGTGAAAAGCATCAAGCTAGAAGTTGTGTGGAAAGGATACCGGACATATGGAAAAGCCAAGCTCGGTTCAGTCTCAGGCAAAAGCTGTAAAGTCAAGAAAGGGAAAAGCAAGCACTGCCCTTGTAAGAAAAACTAAGCACATAGTGAGCATGGGATTGACGGCTAGGAAGAATAAAGCAGTTCCAATGTTCTACCAAAAAGACTATAATGTCATAACCCCTGGCTAAGCTCCTTTCAGGAGAATAAGTTAGCACAACAGGAAGCCGCCTTCACTCCGTGACGTCACTGGGACGTTCTTGGGGGGAGCTGCCGCAGCAGCCTCCTGTTCCCTCTGGAGCCTCAGACCCTTGCTGCCCATGGGTTTTATGGTCTCTTTCCTCTTGCCAGCAGGAGGCAGTGTTAAAAGGGATATTTATTTTTTAAAAAAGGAATAAATACGCATGTATATACATATACCTAGTCAGAAAATATTATTTTATGGCAGCTACAATCATAGAGAATTCCACTTAGAAACAGTTTTCCAGTAACCCCAAGAACTAAAAGCATTAGGACCCAACAAATCTGAAATGCTGGAAGGTTAGAAACATCGTTGCTTAGAAACACAACAAAAGACATAAAACCCTTCAGAGAACCAGAAGCGGTGAGAAGAACACATACAATCCTCTTCACGAAATCCCATAGTAAAGAACCCAGAAAAACCTTTTGACACAATTAGGGAAAGTTAAGCAAAGAGTAAGGTAAGGAACTAATGTGTATTAATTTCCTACTATGTCAAAAGCACTGTATATACATTTTAACACATTTTGGTAATAATATTTTATATTTTCATTCATTCATTAAATAAGTATTTGTTCACTGCCTCATGTGTGTCAAGCATCTCTAGGGATATAGAATTTTAAAGATGTGGTTTTGCTGTTGTCAAGTTTTAAGTCTAAGAGACAAACACTCTGATGAAAATAATGATTATAAATATGAATAGCAATAATATAATGGCTGTCATTTATTGAGTGCTTCCTATGTGATAGGAATTCTGCTGAGCACCTTACATTATTTTTCATTTATTTACTCTCTTATAAATGCCCTATGATCAAGGTACCAATATCTTCACTTTACAGAGGAGGAAACTGAGCTATAGACAAAGTGGTTGCCTAAGGTTATAAAGCAAACAAGTGAAAAATCTGCAATTTAAACATGGCCTGTTCTCTACGCACTAGACCAACAGATAATCTGCTATATCAACCTATACAAGCTATAATAGAGGCATGCCAAAAACAAGGGATGCAGAGGAGAGACCCCTAAATGCTCTTTAATTTGCAAAGCACTTTCCCACACAGAGAATAAGCTTCCAGAATTCATCTGCTCCTAGAGGTGGTACTGATAGAAAAAAATCTTTGGCTTTCAGAATGGGTTAGGTCAAGGTGTGAATGACAGAGCTACAAATAACTGGTGAAAGAACCTGAGATGGACCAAACCTTTCGGATCCAGAGGCAAAAAGAAAAGCAAGGTCCTCCCATGACACGTCTTTTCGGAACTCTTTTGGGACCAAGATGGTGGGGGTTGGATGGACCATACATGCCTCAATCTGTCAATTTTTATGTTTCTAAGGACACATAGGCTATAAAACATTTACCCCATTTTTATACCTGAAGTCCATTGAAAATAATATAATACATAAAAGATGGATTAATTACTTAATATGTTCCTGGCATAGTGATAGGCATAATCTCTAGAACATGAGGTAGAACTCTATAGAACAGAAGAATGCTGGGATCAAGAAGTTAGTAATTTATCCAAGGTCACACAAGTGGTAAGTGGTAGAGGCATGATTTGAAGTTGAAACAATATCACTCCAAAATCAAATAGTTTTTCCCCTACATCAAAGTACAAAATATCAGGTCAAATCTGTCTGTAAATATTCACCATCCTTCTTTTCATTCTTTATTCATTCGATCAAATCCCATTTATTCTGCACATAGAAGGAACATAGATAGTACCTATACTCACACATCTGACAAGTAAATCAAGGAGACAGGTGTGTAAATACATAGCCACACTTACAGACAGGACAAAGGATGCTAAATGTGTTTGTTATTTAAGTAAGATCCATGAAGTCAGGCACTTTGGTTTGCTGATTGTTGTCACACACCTGGAACACAGTCTGGAACCAACAAACATTTGTTTCATGGAAGGATAAACGAAGACGTCCACACTTAAGGAAGTTCAAACTTAATTCAGGATTAATTTGGCCTCGGGTAAATCAAATAAAGCTTCCCAGAGTGGTGACACTGAATTGGACCTGAAAGAATGTATGAGGTCTGGACAAGTGAAAAATAAAACAATATGCGCTGCAGGTCGATGGCTCAGGATGAACACAGGTATGGAAGCAAAGAAGTTCACAGACTCTTTGGGTAATGGAGGTCAAGCATACCTAGAGCACAAGAAAGGTGAGGCATGAGAGTGAGAACTAAAGTCAGAAAGGTAATATGGTGCCATTTGCATAGAGCCTTCAAGCCCATAATAAGAAACATGGGCAGCCACTCCAGAGAAATACAGCAATGTGATAGCTTTTGGCAACAATGGGAAGATATTTGCCCAATTTAAATGCTTCCCACTGCCCTTCGAAGAATCCTAAGTGTTTAAACTTAGTCTGCAAGGCCTTTGAAACTCTCTCTCTTCCCTTACCCCCTGTTCCCATCACAACTCTAAAACGGGCCTTACTCTTTCACCCCCTGGCCTTTCCCAGCTGTTCCTTTTGCCTGGAAAACTGTCCATCGACTTCCCCTCCCTTCAGCAGGCTAACTCAGCTCAGCAGTCCCAAAAGATACTGGCCTCTGGGAAACCTTCCTTGATGTCTCCAAATCTGTGTTCCTTCCACGCTACACTTCACCCATCTCTCAGTGGGTTATGAGTCTTCTTATCTCTCGGCCCCATGACTGCCCTCTATGAAGGCAAGCACTATCCTGGTTAGATTTCCAGCACATTGTAAACAGCCTGGCACATAGCAAGTACTCAATAAATATCTTGGAAATACAATAATTATTAGGTTAGTGAATTGAGTGATTGAAGGATTGAATGATAGTTGAAGAAATAAAGTCAAGGAGAGCCATAGGAGGCTGCCAGTATAGTCCAGGAGAAAACATTTCTTTACAAAGGCCCAGAAGCACTTATTAAAGTAGGTCCTTTGCTAATTGGGGAGAGGGGAACTACTAGTTGGTCAAGGCAGACAGCAAGCCCAGAAAAAAGCAGAGCCGGCGGGCAGTTGCTGGGGAGATCACAAATTCCACGGGACTATAGCCATTAGCATGCAACACTGGGTAATCTGATTTTCATGACAGACAGATTTATTATGACTTCTAAATATATAAATCCCAGGTTATGCTTTACAGCTAACCTAACAACTTGATATATGTGTCTGACATCCCATCTTAAAATCAGATTCCAGCTTCTAATTAATTTTTATTCACCCATCGCTCTAACTAGAGAGGCAGAAAATCTCAGTGGGATAAACAATAGGGTATTAGTCGTTTCTACTTTGTGGTACATTTTCCATTGAAGCACTGGAGTTTCCTTACTCTTTGCTGCAAAAAAAGGGGCAGTACCAATTCTCCCCATGACTTCTAAGAAGACTGAGTGGAGAACGTCATACAGCAACATGATAGTCATTATTTCTATTAAATAACCAATTTCTGATCTCTCACTTCCTCCTCCCATCCCCACCCTGGTCCCTCATACACAAATTAGAATGACATTATGCTCTAGTCAGTTTAAAGACTGATCATTGCTAAGGAGTAATCATACATCTTGCTTTCTCCAATAATATCTTCATGAAATAACTCTTGAAGCTGAGTTGCAAACTCCACAATGACCTGTCTTTAAACCAATAATAATGTTCATAAAAGCTGAAAATGCCATCAACAGTTTTTTATATAATCTGAACAACAATCCTAATTCACTCACACCCAGGCACTTTATTAACGATACAAAGTGGTACAGTTATAGCTAGGAAAAGTTTTGTAATCTGCTGATTTCTCTAAAATGAGCATTCTGTAAATCTGTATTTTTTACATAATCTTCACATATGCATATAATTTAAAGCATTTTCTTCTATGTCCTTTCTCCCAAATACTAAAGTCAATATAGGCACCACAGACCAGGTTAGGGAAAAAAAGCTGGTCACATTCAATTTTTAAAAATTTTTAATATTAAGTTCTCACTATGTGCCAGACACTGTTCTCAACATCTTAGATGCATTAAATCCTCCCCCAAATCTATCAGGTATCAAAATTTTTTCCTTGTGGCTGGGCACGGCGGCTCACGCCTGTAATCCTAGCACTCTGGGAGGCCGAGGCAGGCAGATTGTTTGAGCTCAGGAGTTTGAAACCAGCCTGAGCAAGATCGAAACCCCATCTCTACTAAAAATTGAATGAAATTAATCGGACAACTAAAAATATATAGAAAAAATTAGCCAGGCATGGTGGCGCATGGCTGTAGTCCCAGCTACTCGGGAGGCTGAGGCAGGAGGATCGCTTGAGCCCAGGAGTCTGAGGTTGCTGTGAGCTAGGATCACGCCACGGCACTCCAGCCCGGGCAACAGAATGAGACTCTGTCTCAAAAAAAAAAAAAAAAAAAATTTTCTCCTTGTGATATATGAGGAAACTAAGGCACACAGAGGTTTAAAAAGTTGCTTGCAGACTGGGCAGTTTCTCATGCCTGTAATCCCAGCACTTTGGTAGGCTGAGGCAGGAGGATCACTTGAGCCCACGAGTTTGACGCTGCAGTGAGACGTGATTGCACCACTGCACTCCAGCCTGGGTGACAGAGCGAGACCCTGTCTCTTAAAAAAAAAAAGGAAGAAAAAAGCTGCTGG
>CAUYSK010023793.1:0-11507 GCA_963575035.1 Avahi laniger | reverse complement strand
CACTTCAGCCTCTTGAAATGCTGGAATTGCAAGAATGAGCCACCACATTCAGCCAAAAATACAAATTTTACAAGAGAAAACCTATGCCATATTTGAATTTTGGAACTCTTAATGCTCTGAGAACCTATTCCTCACAAAGGTCACTGGTCTCCTTTACTTTCATTTTAGGTAAAGTGTATATAAAATATTAGGTCTCTATTGTAAATGCATTATGCTTGTTAATGCCCATAAATACAGGCAAAAGATGTCAAAACAGATCGTTAGCCGTGACGGCAGAGGCAAAAGGAGTAATGTAATTAATGACTTTGCTAATTGCTGTTTCCTTTATTAATTGGCCTTCATTTTTTAGTTTGACAGGCAGAAATACACAGTTTATTTTTGTATCTGTTTTGAAAGGGAATACAAATAGTGACTTTTCTCCTCAACTGTTCCAAGTTTGAATTAGAAGAAGGTGAAGTTCTGCTGGTGTTTTTGCGAGCTCCCGGTTTCTAGAATATAGAACTACTGCTATTTCCCCTGTCCCGAGTTTACTTTTGAATATGTAAAATTCAGGCGAGGACTCTCTTTTCTGTAGCTCCCCGATTTTGATCAGATCATACTCATCTGAATCGGACCTCAGGATTAATTCCAAAGTAAAACTGTCTGTAAGAGCTTCTAATCGAGTTGTTTATGTGGTATGCTTGCTAAGAGTTTTGTTTTTTTAAATAGGACTTTACTTATTTAAACCTATGAAGTGAACCATAACAATCTCAAGAGGTTTTTTTTTTTCTCTCCCTACTTGCTAATTTAAAGTACTGGGGTTTCCCCCGTGTTTTCCAGAGGACTTTGATACGTTGAAACTAAAGATACTCTTTGGATGCTCTGGTCAACTGAAGCCGCCGTAAAGGTATCTGGTGATACGAACAAAGTTTTAGGACTACCAGGACAACTTACGGTTCTAATATTAAGCTACAGATAAAATATAATTTGCGTAGTTTATCCTCCAGTTACTCCTGCTCTCACTCCTTGAAACACAGGCCTGAAGTATTTTGTGAAAAGACCGCAGCGAGTAATCTCATGGAAGGAGATGTAATTGACCAGATAACTTTGGGTTCCAGTTTAAAAAATGAAATTGAAGCATATGAATCGTCAACGTCTATTATGTGAAGTATATGACATGTAGTTTTTCACCTTTAAACCCTAATAAAATGGTCCACATTTCCCCTTTTTCCTTGCTAACAGAGCAGTTTTGTTCAGGTGTCAGCATAGGTTCGGCCTCAGGGCTGGGGTCACCTGGTGAGGAAGGGTATGTTCTGAGGTGTGTGAACACATCCAAGTCTTTTGGGGGCTTCTGGAAAGATGTTGTTTCCTCATAAGAGGTAGACACTTAAAGAGAGGGAACTGAGTCTTCCTCCTGTCCCCACGCCTCTGTCCCCACTGCTAGACAGATTTTCTACTCCTGTATCCTAAACAAATGCTGCTCTGTTATCCCAGCTCTACGTGTGAGAAGAGGAAGACTGTTAGAGGTGAAGCACCTTTCCCAGGGTTGTGTGACTCTAAGTGGCTGAGCTAGGACCCAGACACAGCTCCTACCCCTGGGTCAAACCTGATAATAAATGTAACTGTTTCTGAAGTGCTTATGTGAGCCCCTGGGAAATTTCTTCCGGAACCTGAATTCTCTCCTGTCCAGGGCTGTGGCCTCAGCTTGTGCAAGTAACTGCTGTTCTGGTAACACACTGAATTGGTCTCCTTGGGCTGCCCTAACAAAAGACCACACACTGGGTGGCTTAAACAGCAGAAGTCCAAGATCAAGGTGGCAACCAATTCAGTTCCTGGGGAGGACTCTCTTCCTGCCTTACAGACAGCCGTCTTCTCATGGGGTGGAGGGGGAGGGAAGGAAAGAGAGAGAGGAATCTCTTTCTCTCTCCTTTTCTTATAAGGCCATAAATCCTATCTGATTAGGGCCCTGCCCATGTGACTTCATTTAACCTTAATTACCTCCTAAAAGCCCTGTCGCCAAATGCAGTCACATTGGTGGTTAGGGTTTCAGCATATTAACTTGGGGAAGACACAATTTAGTCTTACAGCACATAGTCCTTTAATGCCCCAGGAGAAACAAAAGCTGCAAGAATTCCAGCCAACCCTAGTGCTGATGAGTTGTCCCTCTGTTCAGTGCTTAGGAATCCAGCTGTGGTCCTGGTACCCAGACTGGGACTGACTCAGCGGGACAGCAGCCTCTCCGGAGCATCCCTCCTCAAGTTGCTCAGTGCTGATTGGGGAGCCAAGCTCTGAGGGTAGCCAGCTCACGGCTGCTACCGTTCCCCAAATCCATTTGGAACTGGTGGAATTGAGGGCTTTGAAAGTTGTGTTCCTGGCTGGACGTGGTGGCTCACGCCTGTAATCCTAGCACTTGTGGGAGGCCAAGGCGGGAGGATCGCTTGAGCTCAGGAGTTCGAGACCAGCCTGAGCAAGAACAAGACCTTGTCTCCATAAAAAATAGAAAAATTAGCCGGGCATGCTAGTGTGCACCTGTAGTCCCAGCTACTCCAGAGGCTGAGGCAGGAGGATCACTTTGAGCCTGGGAGTTGGAGGTTGCTATAAGCTGTGATGACACCACTGTGCTCTACCCTGAGCAAAAAGGTGAGACTCTGTCTCAAGAAAAAAAAGTGTTCTTAAAAACTGGGGAGGTTTCATTTCTAGTATTAATTTCTCACCTTATCCCTTGAGTATTGATCTTGGACCTTTAGAGGAGATATCCGAGCAGGGTCCTGGATGAATCAACGTGCTTTTCTCAGAACACTGACCAGAGCTGAAAGGTGTCATAGAAGTCAGAAAACAGATGTGAGTCTAGTCAGTTTCCAACATCTTTAGAAGATTCAGCCCCAGACAGTGATCCCCAAATCCTTGAATTTAAGAATCTTTTTCTTACCAAAATGGTTTATAGGTAGGTACTCCTATAATCATTGCATACGTAGTATCCTTTGGGAGGGAAGTCTCTTATGTGAGTCCTATGAGAAAATACATTAGTCCCGCAAGCGTACTGACACTTTTAAATGAAATTGACATTTTACTAACTAAAACCATATTTCTGTAGAGCTGACAATAACAGGAGGGCATGTATAATATGTCCTTGATTCTTAGGGAGCATTTCTGGTCAGATACGACCATATCATGTGCCCACGTGGGTTATAAAACATATCCCCATTTCAGAAATATTGAAAAGGGATAGAGGAGCTACATCTCAAAATCCAAGAAATACTTGTGACGCAGACTGTTGAAGTCCCAGGAAATATTTCTGCATATGGCTTTGTGCTCTTGCAGACTCCACAACCCCCGTTTGTTGGCAACCAGTGATTTGATTTAGAGTATTGGATCACAACCTTTTGCATTTGCATGTGGAGGGAAAATATATTTTACTGATAAAAGTGCTCAATTTGGGTCCCTTTTTTGTTAACCTGGGTCTTTTTCAGTCCAATTATGCCTCAAGAGGGACAAAACACGACAACCCTAGTCCACCTGGGGGTGGCAGATGCCACCCCGGATGGTGGCCCAGCATCCTGGTTATATCTCTGTACGTTTCCCTTGACTCTATTTTTGAGGATTCCATGCTCTGAAAAATATCCTTGTCATTATTATTCCCTTTTTTCCTCAGAATTCACCATTGTTGACTGGTGTATAAATCAAAGATTTCACAGTTGTCACTCATAGGGACCTCTGACACCAGATGCTGTATTAAGTTCCTGATTGTTGGGTAGAAATCTGAGGGCAGTTGCAGAGATTAAAAGAATTCTTCTCCATCACTGGTCAAGGTAAATAATGAAAGTTTAAGTAAGTCAGAAATGTGAGTCTACCTAGAAGATAAAAATGAACTTAATCTTTATTATCCATCGTAATAATTTATTCCTACACTCTTTCATTTTTTAACCTATGTTAGAGAAAACAGTATATCTGTATATACACACTTTTACTTCATTTTAATACAAAGTATGATTGTACATAGAGAAGGTACAGTTGTACACACACCATTTGCTTTTGCTGAAAAGTTAACCTAACACACAAAGAATGTGTTCTAGAGTCTAGCCCCAGATTTTAAAAGGCTCAAAGTCTCTTATCACTTTCAGGCTATGAATCAAACAAATTCATCATTTTATTTTTCAAATCTCAACAGCATTGCTAGATTGAAGCATACCTTTTGTGAAACATTTAATTGCTGTTTAAAATTCAGTAATCTCTTTTTGGCCCCCATTTTTTTTTCCTTCTATTTGAAAATCTTGATAAAATACTTTAGGACTGTGGCTATTTATTTTTTTAACAGAAAACCGTTCTTTTTGTGCAGACTTAACTAAACAGATTTTTAAAGCATTTTTATTGTAAGTTTATTTCAAAATTTTTTTTTTTACAAAACCAATGAGAATACTGTTAAAATGAGACAGGATGTTGGAGTGTGCATGTTGGTTTGTTACCACCGTGTGAGAGGTTTATTCGTTATTTGAAGTTGGGAAGTTCTATCCCATAAAGACTTTATATTTGTATCGTCACTTCCATGTGATAAGATTGAAAAACCACTTGTGTATTTTACAAAAGAAAGCATCGCTGGGCAGCCTCGCAGAATCTGCCCTTCTGTGGAAGAATGTAGCCCACCTCCACGGGAGCCCACTCGGCAGTGAGAAGTGTAGAAACTCAGGGATTTAAGAGAATGAAAGAGAACTGTTACTGAAACTGAGATTCCAAGTAAACCAAATACTCCGTCTCACGTTTAGAAGGGGGAACGCTGGATTGCTGCTTGGTTACGTTGCTAAGAAGCTCAGCATAAAATACAAGTGTCTCAAAATGCTACTCTGAGTTTGTAGGTGCTCCAGGTCATACCTGAGCTCTTGAATCTTAATTGCATTTTTTAAAAAATACAACAGTCCTGTGATCAGCCTATATTTGACTTTTGAGTGTGGGGTATTACAAGTACTCACCAAAGCCTGGTGCCCAGGGGAATGAGGAAAGGCTGCTGGAACCAGGAGGGTGGTGAACGACTGTGTTTCTAGAGCTAATTATTAATGTCTAGATTGTCTAGTGTTTTAGATCATCTAGTGTTTTAGATCATCTAGAGTGCCTGTTTCTTAACTTCCTGGCTCTCGTGCAACATGTGAGGGGCACTGTTTCGGTGTCCAGCACAGTGCATCTCTGCTCATCTGCCTTCAGAGGCAGGAAGTTCTTCCAGAACAATCTGGGAGAGGCCAGGTGGCATGGTAGAAGGTCCTTTGGACTTGAGTTAGAAGACCTGGGTCTTCCATCTTCAGGCTCCTCTAACTTTTTAGTCCTGTGAACTCAAGGAAAGCATTCAGCTTTTCCAAACCTCAGATTTTTTCATTTGCAATTGCCTAGTGACACCTCCCACTCCGCAGGGATATTATTAGGCTCCAGGGAGGTCATTTGGCAAAACACGCCACAGAGGCTTTAAAAGCTGCCCAGGGTTGTTAACGAGTCTTTCCAGGCAGTGGTACAGAAGGTTAATACGAGACTGCCTATGGGCGGCGTTTACACTTGTTCTGGAAAGAATCAGCTGAAAGCTTTTGATCAGTTGCACTGCTCTTGTTTTATTATTAGGGTGATCTTATTAATAATGACCAGAAGAAGTTCTGTGCTAATCTGTGGACTGAACATATGTCAGCTCTCTCCCCTTAGCTATCAAATAGAAGCTTTTCTACTTTTTCTGTTTTACTTCTGTTTGTCTAGTCCACGGCTCCCCAAGAAATGGCTTTGTTTACCTTTAAAAATATTAGGGGTCTGGGCGTGGTGGCTCATGCGTGTAGTCCCAGCACTTTGGGAGGCTAAGCTGGGAGGATCGCTTGAGGTCAGGAGTTCGAGACCAGTCTGGGTGATGTAGTGAAATCCCCCCGTCTCTACAAAAAAATAAGAAAAATTAGCTGGATGTGGTGGCGTGCACCTGTGGTCCTAGCTTCTGAGGAGGCTGAGGCAGGAAGATCGCTTGAGCCCAGGAACTCAAGGTTGCAGTGTGCCATGACCGTGCCTATGAATAGCCACTGCACTCCAGCCTGGGCCACAGAGCAAGACCCTGTCCCTTAAAAAAAAAAAAATTAGAGGATCATGATTTTGACAGTATGGTAAAATAATTCAGTCTAGAACAGACTGAAGCTAATAATTTATACCAGCCATTTCTGAGGGGGAAAATGTTTAGCAAGTGAATCGAACTTGGATAATGTTCAGTGATTTGCACTGCCGTCCTATGCAATAAAGAAAGCACTCGTCTTAAATGATCCCACAGCAGGACTCTGTAAGTTAATAAGCATCATTCCTCAAAACTGGCTTAGATAATAAAGGGAGTGTTGGTTTCTGAGACTAAAAAGCCACAGGTACGGTGCTGGTCTCAGGTGAAGCCTGATAGGGCTTGACAGTGTCACGAGGATCCTGGTTTTGTTCCCAGGTGATGCCACCTTTATTCTGAAGTTGGCTTGTTCCCCTTGGGATGTGGAAGTGGCTTCCAGTAGGTCGTGGGGCCACATGTACCCCCCACAGTCCCTGAAAAAGCTGTGCGGTTCGTTCTTACTGGATCAGCTCGTGATTGTTATTGGACGTCACCTCTGCGGCCAGATAGAACCCCAAGTGGAAGCTGGTGACTCGCCCAACCGGGGTCCCCTGCAGCCTACATCTGTCCGTGCTTGCTGGCTGGTCAGGGCTCCTGTTTGTGAACTATTAGTTTGTAGTTCAAGTTAGTGTATCTCTTTGAAGCTTATAAATGAGTGTCTGTTTACAAAATATGTAGTGCTTGGCTTTTCATGTTCTTTACTCCGGCATTGGGATTCACAGCCTTTTTCCCCCCACATCACACTGAGGGCTTCCTTCTACCTGTGACCAGAATCTCCCAGTGGGGACCCAGCTCAGCAGAGGCTTCACCGGTGCTTCTCTGTTGCAAGACCGAGGGTGAATTACTTAACATCTGAGCCACTTACCACCTTCACAGAGTTGTTTTGCTTGTTTGTGGGGATGATGCATCTGTGAAAAGAGGCCCAGTGATGGCCACGTGGCTTCTGCTCTCTACCCTGATAGTCAGAGGCAGGAGGAAGGGTGGCCAAGTGCGATGGTGCCCTGGGGATACCTGCATTTCCTGGGTACTCAAACTCGGGGTAGAGATGCTTGCCAGGGCTGGCGCTGCTTGAAAACCAGGTTACCAAATCCCCGGGGCTAGACAGGGATTGGAGTCAAATATAGATGAGAAAATCAAGAAAGCTGATGAAAGAAGAGTAATGACATCAACCAAGTGGACGCAGCCAGGCATCTATACGACTGCAGCTCAAGAAAACCCAAGATTATGCTAATTCTGTGAACAGAACAAATTACATAAAGAGCACGCAGCTCCAGCAGTTCTTACGGGCATCAGTGTTGCTGTGCTTCAAGGGGTAAACGCCAAGGCATCTTATTCAGAATAACCCAGGTCCTGGTGAAAACCAAAAATTTAATATTTATTAAAAAAAATTTTTTTTAAGGCTGCAAAAGTGCCTGGTGGATTTAAGCAATGAGTACGTAGTTATTTCTGGCTAGGATGTTCTTAGGCAAGTTTCCTTACTGCGGTACATTGAGTGGCCAATTAGGTAATCTCTGATATTCCTATAGAAATAATAATCATCACTAGCACCGAGTGAGCACTTAGCATGTGCTGGACACTGCTTTAAGCATCGACTCGTTTATTCCCCTAAAATCTTGTCACACCGAGTGGCCTAGAGAGGAAGGTAACTTGCTCAAGGGTCCACAGCTGATACTGAGCAGAGCTGGTATTTGAACCCAGGTAGTCTGGCTTCAAAGCCACTGGCCACCATACTGTACTTCCTCCTAGCGATTTGACCTTGTTTAATTTTTTTAAAGGAATGCTTGACCTAAAACTTAGAGCTTGCATTCATTTTTGATCAGCACTTGAGAGAAGAGAAAGATGGTTGATCATTCATATATTAAATGTTTGTTGCCACATTTTGGTGATGAAAACTACTACATAATGGCTGCATCCTCCTGACCAACAACAAAAAAAAAGAAAGAACAAATGAAAACAAGAATAGTGAAGTCCTTACTCTCACCAGAGGCCGCCATTTGAGGCTTATTTTTAATTACTTTCTGAGTCTACTTCAACAAACGAACTGAGGGAAATGGCAGATTACACAGGAGGCAGAGAGAACATAAGTCAGTCCTCCTGTGACTCTTAGGAGCTATTCATAGAACATAAAATAGAAGAATCGAAATTTTTCCAACAGATAAATTAGAGAGTAATTAGCTGCAAAGGAAAATGATTCTTTCCTTTGCAGAACAGTTCATCATTGATTTCCTAATCCCAAGCATCCTCGGGGTATTTACAATGTGATTTGATATAGATGTGTTTAATCTGTACAAGGTTGAAGTCAGAAATGTGGTTTGAGAGTAGGAGTCTGAATTGCTTAAAGATGAATGTGTGACGATTGAACGATGGGCTTGTCAGAGCACTTTCTATGTACTTTTTGTGTGAGTCATCGTCACCCAGGTCAGAGTGAAACACTTCCCTACCGCATGCACGCTTCGCAGGGCCCCCGCCGTTCACTTCCCGGCCTGTTTGGATGTGGAAGCCAAGTGCCACTGTGGGTGGAGATGAGCATGTAATGTGCAGAGAAGGGAAAGAAACGGGATCTGCATCCCAGGGTGTAGACAACATCAAAGCTTAATTCTACATATGGCTCCCACCAAACACAGTAAGTTTCGGGGAAGCCCTGAGTTACAGCACAATGTGAAAAACTCTGACATAAGCTACAAATATTTGCGGTACACAGTGTTGCAGTGCACAGAATCACCTGGAAAGGGGGCAAAGAAAAGATGGAACTGAGGCAGGCCTTGAAGAGTGGTGGGGTTTGGACTAACGGAGAAGAAGAGGCAGGCGGAGAGCTGGAGTCAGGACACAGCCACACAGGGACAATCAAGGAAGCTGGAGGTGGAGATGGAGACAGGGGCTTGTGCTGAGAGGGGTGGATGCCAGGCTGGCTGGGTCTACAAGCCAAGGGCAGCAGTGGAGGCCAGTTAACTGCTGCGGGTCTTGAGCAGAAAGGTGACCTGGTAAGATCTCTTGAAACAAATAAGAGGCAATTTATGTTATAAGCAGATGATTATCCTTGGTTTGCCTGGTGGTAGTTTAGGTGTCATGAACACTCTGAACGTGCCAGATTCACCGGTGTCCCCATGGGGTTGGCACCCGTGGATGACCGAAGGCCCAGCCAGCAGGCTCCCCCAGTCCACAGGCAGTGCTGCCCTGGAGAGAATCACTTTTGTTCTCAAATTGTTATCGCCAGTTGAACTTGTTGGCAATTAACTGCTTTAATTAAATATTACATAAACCATATAAGTGCAAAAAATGATCTATCTTTTTGTGAAGACTAAATTGAAGTTTGGGAAAGATTCAATAACGGCCAGCCTCTCAAAAAATAAAAGGCTTAGGTGGGGTGTACCTACCATAAAAAGAGATTGGAAGGGGAGCAGTCATTCAAAGACAGAGGCTCCTTCGTGAGACTGCTTTGCAAGTGTCTTTAAAAGTTCTCTGTCCACTTTAGAAACAGCAGCTGGAAATTGTAGACAGTACTTCCTGCGTGTAGAATTTGCACGCACAATGACATGGAACTCTACTAGCTGTCGGGCAGGAGGAAAGGAGCTCATCTCATTATTTAGCTTTAGCAAGTTTATTGCAATTAGTCACTTATCATTAGACACGTGCATCGTGTGATGTGCCTCTAACTTTGCTCAAGTCTTGTCACTTACGTCGCTTTTTCTGTTTTATTTGGAGTCCCCAGGTGCAGGCTACAAATGCTGGCTGCAGGGAGTCGGTCCAGATGTTTTTGCTCAGTGTGATTAGAAGTGTAAAGGCCTTTATTTAGTGTGAGTTGCTCTGCCTGCGACTCGTTATTAAACCCATGACTAAGTTGTGGTTCCTATCATGACAGCGAGGATATTGAGGGAGGACTGGTTCGGTTTTTTTGTTCTTTTTTTGTGGACTCTTTTTTTCCCCTCGCCCTTGCGTCTAAGGCTTTTTAATTGACACTGGTGGTTAAGTAGATTTTAAGACTGTCAATAGGAAACCTCTGAACATTCCTTGGGTGGATGTGTGTAATGTGAGTAAAGCCACTACTGAAAACAGACAGTAAATCTCAGCCGGTGGTGCGCGATGGTCGGAGAGTGCACGAGGCCGGAGGTTGGCTGGAGTTAATGCCAGCAGAAGAGCTTCAGTGCAGTCCAAAGATTGCTGATTGCCCAGAGAATGCGATTAAAATTTGAAATATTTGCAGTATGTTATGCTATGGGAATAGAATATACTTGGTTATACCACATATAAAGAATGTTTCACCCAAAGAAGAAATAGGATGGGCCTCTTAAAAGTGTATCATTTGAGGATGGATGGATCTGTGTTGCCCTCGGACTCTACCATTCAAGGCCTGCTTAGCGTGGACTTCTCTGCTTAAATCATCTCATCTCCTCTAAGGACAGAGAAAGTTGGGTCTCAGTGGGTGTGTGCCAAGTAGATGACTTGGTGTTAAATTCCCTGTTAATCAGAACCAGGCATTATGCATGTTAATTTCCATCTCAAATTTTATACTTTTTGGGGTAGAGGTGAGACTCACATTTATCTTGCTAGGAGTGACTTTGCTTGCCATCTGTTTATGACTTTCAGGAATGATAGCTAAAAGTTCCATGACTGTACTCTTGCAAAATTGGCTAACCACCATCCTTTACATTTTTGATGCTCCATTTTGAAATGGTTTATGCTCTATGTGGACTTTTTTCACTGTTATATTCTTAGTACCACTGAAAGTGGAAGCTTTTCCTGGCAAGTAGATGGCTATTACTTTTAAAAGGCACTGCGTTTAAGGACTTTTTTTTTTAATTGAAAGGAGACTAGGCACTGTGTCACACTGGAATCTTGATACAGTGTTCTTTCCTTCAAGCTATATGACTTCTGGCTTTAAGTAGAATCATAACACAGAGGGCAGAAGATACCATGTTGCCTTTCATAAAACTATTCTGACTGTGCAGGTACACTCATTGGGTTATTTTAGCCTGATGCCATTACAGTGCTTTTGAATCCTGTAATTAGCTCCCATTTTTCTAATTCTGTATGCCCACCAAGTAAATCTCTGATAATAAGTTGGCTTCTTGGATGGACCTGCTTTCAAGAGAGTGCACATACTGGCCACCTGATGAGAGTATTGCCATCTTAAGAAGAGGTGTATTAATATTTTTCACTACAGATGAAGACTTTGGTATTTCATTTTCATCCATCACTCTCTGACAGCCTAATTTTTTTGTTCGTTTGTTTGCTTTTTCAAGACAGAATCTCACTCTCTTGCCTGGGCTAAAATGCACGACGTCAGCCTAGCTCACAGCAACCTCAAACTCCTGGGCTCAAGCAATCCTTCTGCCTCAGCCTCCCAAGTAGTAGGGACTACAGGCATGCACCACCATTCTGACAGCCTGTTAAAGGTTAAATCCATCGGGGCTAGAGACTAGACCCAGATACT
>CAUYSK010023792.1:0-34594 GCA_963575035.1 Avahi laniger | reverse complement strand
AGGCAACACAGTGAGACTCTGTCTCAAAAAAAAAAAAAAAAAAGAAGAGAAAATGTTTATTTCATATGTACACAGGGGTCCTTAGAGAATTGAAGTAAAAATCTCAAAAAGACCATTAGACCTGGAGGATTATATACCATTTTTAAAAAGGGTGGTAAAATGTGGAGAAGAGATAAGACAAAGGAAAAGGAGGGTTTGGCCTTGGGGGAGGGAGGAATATAAGGTGTAAGAAGGTGACTAGGAAACGTATTATAAATAAGAGCTGATTGTTTAGTAAGCTTTGTTATGTAGTCTCAAGTCATTCTCCTCTTTCTAGAGCAAGAAGTGAGTGCAACTTTATAAATAGAAATTTCCTTTAAAATGAACATTTTCTTTACAGACCAGAAATGTATGCTCTGCTTTTAGACAGGGCACAGATGCTTGCCCCTAACATTGCATTTTCTTAATCGGCTTCAGCTAAAAATAATCCTCTGCCCAAGTGTCATATTTTGGAGGGGTATATTCTGATCCCCTTCCTAGGAGTCAATAAAAACAAGTGCAATGTTTTCTGAACAACGGTGAGAATCCAGTTTAAGAAATGCAGATCTATTTCCCACAAGGAGGCACAAGAGCAAGAGGAAAGATTCTGGGGTTTAAGCCAAACAGAGTACAATCTTGTAAGCAAAGCTTTGATAAAACTAAAGTAAAACATGAATCTTCAGGGGCCTCAGTGCGCTGACTCAGCCCTTAGTCCAGCTTGCAGAGGCAATAGGAGAAAAGACCGTGGGTGCCAGAGATTTCTGGGGTGAATTCCAGGCCCAGACTTTCCAGAGTTCCCAAGTCTACCTCTATTCAGGAATCTGCAAAACAGTTCCAACTTTCTCCCACATGCACTGTTTTCTGTCTGTTTCATTTTGGTTTGGGGGGTCTTTGAGGCCTGAAATATCTTGATCAACTGTCCGTATCACAAATCTTCAAAATGAAACTGAAATGGCATTTCCTCGTTGGAACTCTTCTTAATCTCCACGGTGAGTTCCTCTCACCACATCCCCATCCCATTTTGTACGCGATTATGACATTCGCACCTGACTGTGAGGACACTTGGCATGGCCTTGCACCTTGTAATCATCTCCATGAGATGTCTGATTTTCTCCAGAAATTTCCCTACTTCGTTCCTCCTTGTCTCCCACCCTACGCTCATCCTCCAATCTGAAGGACAATTTCTGTTCTTACTTTTATGATTTTGATCCTTAGTAAATACAACATTTTTGAAAAAAAGGCACTAACTTTTTACTTATTTTGTCTAAACTTTTGCCTTCTGACCTCAGTCCTTCTCTCCGCCTTCTCCTTCGACATTTGTCAGGTACAAAGCTCTGGCGCTGCTCCAGGTAGCACAGCAAGCCAGCTGCATCTCTCCTCCACGGTTTGCTAAAAAGGCAAAGACAGAATCCTAATCAGATGTTGGCAACAATAAAACTGGGGGGGGGCACTTTTTCCAAAGGGATGGGAAATTAGGGAGCAGAAACATTTTGTTTTCTGTCAAGATAAAGCTGAAAAACTGTGAGAATTAAGAAAATGAGATAAAATTGTACTTAACTAGAGCCCACCCAAATAGCTTTTGAAGAGATTCCGTATATTCAGATAAAAGCTTTTAGGCTTGAACTGCCTTCTAGGGCAGGGGCCTGGTGAAGATGGTGCTTTAGATAAGCTGATTTAAGTTACTCACAATACCTTAGAGCAAACTGAATGAGCTCAGTTAGTAAAATGAGTTATTTTCTTCAAACAATGTTTGTATTTGTCTTGCCTCCATTTCGAATTTTGTCGGTAAAAATTATCTCAGCCCATAATAGGGACTGGCATTATGTAATTTTTAGTAATAACCACTTTTATATTCTGAATTTCTTCAAACTATTTCTTAATGGAGTTTTATGGAATTCACATGCAAGGTCTTTAGTGCATGAACAGCTCATGTAGTGAAATCACCATAGCTTTTTATAAATAACCCAGAAGAAAATTCTTGGTAGTATTTTCCCCTTTCTTTTTCTAAGGAGAAATGATTTCAAGTGCTGTTAGTGATGTCATTAGCTTCACGTGGAATAATCCTTAGTGAAAAACAACCAAACATTTATAGAAGCACATATGGAGCAGTTTTCAGTACTAAACTGTGTCTGCCTAACGCTAGATATTTATATTAACCCCTTTACAATTTATAGGTCTCATGTTATAGTCTCCAATACCTCTATTTGCAAATAGCATACTATAACTTTTCTGTGACTCTCTTTTGCTCATTGCATTCGGTTAAAAGAAAAACTTTAGACAAATTAAATGTAACAGAACTTAATTGAACAAAGAATAATTTGAAAATTGGGCGGCCCCCAGACCCAGATCAGGTTCAGAGTGACTCTGGGGCTGCCACATGGTCAGATAACATTTAAGGACAGAAAAAGGAAAGTGATATACAGAAAAGGAAGTGAGGTGCAGCGACATCTGGATTGGTTGCAGCTGGTCCTTTGCCTTATTTAAACGTTTTAACAGTTTGAACAGTTGGCCACATGCGATTGGCTGAAGGTCAGCTGCAGTGATTGGCTCACCCTCGACTACTTATTATAAGAGTAGGTTACAGTCTGTTTACATCTCAAATTACGTTACAGTTCACTGTGTATAGAGAAAGCTTTAAGTCAAACTCAATTTAATGATCTGCAGACTAAGGAATCTGAAGACTAAGGGAATATTTATCTCAAGTTCCTCTCTTGCTGAGTATAGTACTATATGCAGAGCTTTAGCTTAAAAGATATTACTATTGAAAAATATGTAAACAGGCCAGGTGTTGTGGCTGAAGCCTGTAATCCCAGCATTTTAAGAAGCCGATGTGGGGAGGATTGCTTGAGTCCAGGAGTTCAAGACCAGCCTGAGCAACATAGACCCTGTCACTACAAAGAAATTTTAAAAATTAGCTGGGCGTGGTGGCGTGAGCCTGTAATCCCAGCTACTCAGGAGGGTGAGACAGGAGAATTGCTTGAGCCCAGGAGTTAGAGCTTGTTGAGATGGGAGAAAGAGAGAAAAATATGTAAATAATTGTTACACAGACTGATAAGTACAGATAGGTAGACACAATGGAAGAAACATACAAAGAGGTATGACTGGGTGGAGAAAATAGGATGAATTAGGAAGGAAATCAAAGAAATCTTTTTTAACAGAATATTGAAGGTAGAACAGAATCTTCCAAGACATAAAGAATATAAAAGAATATTCTTGGATGCCTGAATAGCACAATAGCATTTTCACAAGTGCTTGCAGATATGAAAAGATTCAGTAAGTTGAGAATCTAAAATTAATAGGAAAATAGTTGAGGAGTGAGGAATGAGTAGAAACATAGAGTTGGACCAAGTTGTGGAGCTTTTTTGAGTAAGTCAAGGAGTTCTCTGTTCTTTTGCAGACAAGGAAAGCTCAGAGAAAGAGTCTAATTAGCACAGGGTCCATAATGTCTGGCTTGCCTTAGGTAGTAACTTAACTATAGTCCATTTACACTAAATCCAGGATGAAAGGTTTATTTTAATGGTAGAATGGGAAGTAAAAGTCCAACTTGTGGGCCTTCATTGTTATCTTTTTTGTTGTTGTTTTTTTTTTTTTTGCATATCTTTGAATAGTTTGAGTGGGTTTTTTTTTTTCCTTTAAGTTAATGAGGCAATTAGTAATTAAATTAACAAAACAAAAAAACCCTGGGGTTAGGTGGTCCTAGGGGCCTTTGAGAATTTATCCAGTGCTGATGGAGTGGTTCATTTTTTCTTTCCTTTTTTTTTTTTTCCGCAGTTGAATGTCAGATCAAATGTTGCCCAGTGTTTTTACAAATACTATCACCAAACAAAAAAGGAACCTAGGTCAGTCCTTTGAAATTATCCAGCTGTGAACTGGGCCTGGTCATCTAGTTGGGATAGCACCTTCCTACCAGAGCCTGGTCTCTTAAGTAACAAGCTGTTTGTCCCTTCTGCCACACACAGTCAGGATATATATTAATAAATGGTGAAGCACAGATGTTAAATGGAAGCCAACAGGTGTCAGTCTTACCATGCTGAGATTCTATTTGCATGCTTTCTGTGTCATGTCTTCACTATGCACAATACCTCGAAATTTTACATCACTACATTCTTTACTATGATTCATTAGCCTAAACTTTGCTTCAAACAATGCACACAGCACTGGATTCATTTGAAATTATTCCCCCAAGGCTCAGAAAGCTTCCTGGGGCAGATGGAGTCCTCACTGTGTGTACCCACATTTCACCACAGCTGAAGAATCCTGGAAGGCAGCCTAGCCCGTGCCATACACCTCAGAGTCACGAGTCACTGGGCACGTTGAGGGATATTCTGCTCTGCGAGAGTGGAAGAAAAAACAGAGTCTGGGCATGTTGGACAACTCCTTTCTTATCTCAAGATGTTGTTTTCTTGGCACATTTTACAATTATTCTTGAGAACTGCAAGCAAGAATAGGGTGAGAACTGGGTTGATCTAAGGTCACCCGGAGAACTGAAGTACGGCACAGATACAGAGTATTCTTTTCCATTCTATTGGGTAGTTCTGATCTAATAAGTGATGCATGTCAACAATTAATCACAATACAGTGTGACCTGAATAATGATACAGGTATAAGGTTTTAAAGTAGTAGAGAAGAGGCACTAATTTAATTTGAATATAGTGGACAAATGACATCAAGGATAACTTCAGAGAGGAGTTTAACATTTCGAAGAAAAATAGGATCTATCTTAAGTTGCTAAAGAAAGTGTATTTCTTCCCAGGTAAAACATTATTATATAGCTGAGAAAAATTCTAATTTCTTTGGGTAAAATTAGCCGTTCTCATTTCCTAGCTTGTTCAGCACAGTGGTATCCAGGAGTCCACGTGTTTTATTATCCACATTTATTATTACAATTGTTTTTAAAACAATTGTTAAAATAGTAAATTATGAGAATTTGAAAATATTTATCAAAAGTTTCTGCCTCTGCGAAAGTAGTGAAGAGAGTTTGTTCACAGGTTCCAATTCAATGAGGTAAATTGGAAAGAAGAAAGCACTTACAAGCAGACTGATGAATCATTTTGTCTCTCATCATCATCATCATCATCATCATCATTGTTATCACTGTCATCATTCCTAGGCACATATTTAACCATTCTAATACTCAAATACTCAAAAAGTTACAAATTAAAATGACAATAAGATGCCATTGTTCACTCAGCAAATATTTAAATAATAATATGGCCCACTGTTCCCTGCATTTAGAAAATATGCTTCCCTCTTCTACTGGAGAAAGTGTAAACTTGAAAACCTTATAGGAAAGCAGTTAGAAAGCATGTAATGCAAATGATAAAATGTTCATCTTATCATTTATATCAAATGATTTGAATTCATATTTTATCATTTATACTGAATTGATTTGCTCCAGTTATACTATTCTAGGAAATTTAAATAAATAAAACAAAACAAAAAAACAAAAAGGCAAAGATCCTAACAAGGGTTTGTTGCATGTATAGAAAGATCTTCCCTGTATTACTATGAAGAAAATTGACATAATCCAAGTGTTTAGCAATAGATGACTGGTTGAATAAATAGTTATAAAACCATAAGGTGTGAATTTATTGATATTATAAAATTCTCCTGATAATGGCACACATAAAAAGATACAGCATTGTACATATATAATCATCACTTTTAAAATGTGCATGTTTTTGTGCAAACATGTATATATGGAAAGTAATACACCATTATGTTAGCAGTGGCTATCTTTTGGGTAGTAAGAATATGGATAATCTTTTTTTCATCTTTAAATCATTTCATATTCTCCAAATATTTTACAATAACCTTAACTTGCTTTTAAATTCAAATTTTTTAAAAAGACAATTTTTAAAGGACTCAAAAGCATTTTTATAGCTATTTGAACGAGTTGCTAACTGACTATTGTCTTAATACTAAAGCTTGGCTTGGTCAACACAAAGAGATTCACCCACCCAAGCGTAATGCTCTAACATGGTTTATGAGAGTCTGCGCCTTACATTGGCTTGTCACATAAATTGTTCAGTGTGAAAAGGCAAGAATCTACTCATGGAGGTATTGTAAAACATCCTTGAAGTTCTTAAACTTCAAGAATTGACTCCTTTGATGCTGTGAAAATGCTGACATCATGCTTCCTCCCCAAAATAATAATGAGTTTGACATGGGGGCTGAAAGTGGGTTATTTTAAAGCTCCCAGATGTGTTTAGTGTGCAGCCAGAGTTAATAATTTTGGGTATAGACAAGAGCTACCCAAAGTGCAGTGCTAACGCTGAATTGTTTCTTATAGTCCACAGAGAGATTCAATGAGAAATTAAAAGGGAAATGAGTTCCTGAATTGAGAACAAGCGTTTTTTAAATCTTTATAGCAATTTGACATTGCTATGACATCCAAGCAACTGATTAGTGGACCTCTCATTCAATAAGATATAGACCGTTCTGGATGCTTTTGAGCTCATTTGATGAATCACGTGCAAATACTTCCTATAAGTTCATGATGAAGTGAAAAAAAAATTAAAATATAAAATCTGATCCTTTAGGACACAAGGTTTAATGTGCCTAACTTCACAGCTACACTGTGAGTTATAGAATGTCCCCCACAGAGCTTAGCACAAGCTACACATACAACAGGGACTCCAAATGCCGCTTGAATTGTAAAGAATGATGGTTTAATGTGTTTGCCGTTTAAGAAATTAATTAAATTTTAACTGGGGCCATTAGTATCATGATGTCTTTATAATCAAATAATTTACTTAGGATAGTGGATGTTTTTGGCATTGTGATTAGACTGACTGGAGATGTTTTACAGCAGAACAAGTTTCTTCATGTCCTTTAATGATCCTATGTCTCTTCTTTTATCCAATTGACCTACTTGTAATGCACCAGCCCTTACATCCCAGCTCCGCTGTCTCACTTGCAGCAAGGAGCTGAGCCAGTCAGAACAGTGGCATGCTTAGACCCTGGCTCACTTGTCTCAACCTTGTAGACATTATACGGAGACCTACACTGGCTCTGCCTAATCAACACTCACCTTCCGTCTCTCACTTTTGGGCATTTGAGGTTGGAAGATATTTACCAAGCACTAAAAACTAGATTGTTGAAATTACACATTTTGCTGAACAATTAACCTCTGTTCTATATCTCAGGAGTTTGTTCAGAGCTAAGATAACATTGTCATAGAAATCCAAGGGTAAGTCTTTATGAACTGATGTTGCGATTTATCAAAGCTAAACTTGTCGTCAAATATCAGCATAAGTCAGGCACCGTAATTGGCCCACAGGACTGTGACCTGATAGATGTGTCCTATGCCCTGTTGCCTTTGTCAGCAAAGATGGCAAAGATTGGTTTTATGGAATATTTGGGGAAAACCAAAGAAAGAAAGTACTTGTTATATTTTCATATCTTTGAAACACTGTTTATGGATGAATAAAAAGGTGAAAGAAGTTCCATGTGGTTGGAATGCTGTCAGCTAAGATAAAGAAGTGGGGAAGGCAGATGGTTTATTTGAAGTTTGTCTGAAGCAGGACCTGTGTATGGTCTTTGATAAAATATACTGTAAGATAATTTGAAAAAATAGGGTCCTCTGAGCGTGTTAAAGAAAGTATTATTCTGACACTTGTTAAAAAGGCAAGGCAGACTATTCAGGAATGTTGCAGTAAGTGTCAAGACTATCACAGTTGGGGAGGGAGATGGGGCTCAACTCAGAATATGGCATGGAGAGCTGGAGACTTAAAGCCAATAAGCAGGGAGCGGGGAGAGGATGGAAAATTACTAGAAGAACATCAAGAGTAGAGGGATTCTTGCCAACTTGACACGACTCCTGCTGCAGGCGGCCAGGGGGATCAGATATCAAGGGTAGGCACTGAGGACGCTGGTCAGACACTGAGGGCAATCGGATATCCAGGGCAAGGGCATTCTCTCTAAATTGACTTAGCAGGATTCTTGCTAAAACTAGGCTAGGCAGGCCAAGGAAAAGGCCAAGGACAAAGCCTAGTAGAAAAGAGGGCTCAGAGGAGACTGGCCAAAGTTTGATTAAGGAAATAGTTATTGTCAAGAGTTCCATAAAATGTGCATATATGTTTGGATGTATATGTTTACATATTTAAATAAATTCTTTAAAATAAACACACTTTTTATAAAACTGTGAAAAATAAGAAACACTTAAGAATGAAATACATATCATCCCTCTAGCCAAAGGCAACGTTTTTAAAGATATCCATTGCACTTCCTTTCAGTATTTTAATGTACGAGTATAGGTTTAAAACCATAATAATAGTAAACCAATCCAAATTACAAAAAGAGAAATTTTAAAAAAGACCAAAAAAGTCCGTAACTCTATACTCCTGAGTATGGGATTCTTAACCTACCCATCCCTAACAGCATCTTGCAGATGGAATTGTTGATTTGAGGGCAATTGTCTCCTATGAATTTTACCAATGTGTGACAATTACCCAAGTTCCTGGGCTGAAAAGCAGCCCTGCTGTGAAAATTTATAGTGCTCAATAGTCCTCAAAATTTCTCATTTGTTACCCAGAGTGAGACGGAGAGGTAGCCTTGGGGGGTGGGTAGAGAGGCGGTTGAGTACAGAAAAGAGAGCTAAAAGATTTTGCACACCAATTTGAAGCTTGCGAAACACAGGGATGTCAGTTTAAGTTTTTGGCAAGAATGAATCATCATTTTGATGTGTTTTTTGCATGGCTGCTGTACTGAGTCTTTAATTTGAGATCTGTTACAACTGCTTCCTTGGCTGTCAAATGAAGATAATGGTACCCTGCTTCCCTAATTCACAGGGTTTTTGTAAAGATAATATCATTCACAGCGCTGGGAAAGTTTGAAATACAGAATATAGTGAGCTATCATTCATGTAATGTATATGGGATCTCGCAAGCTTTCTCTGCACAGGGTCAGATAGGAAATGTGTCAGGCTTTGTGGCCCATGCTTTCTCTTATCCAGGCACTGTGCTCTGCCCTCAGGGTGTGAAAGCAGCCACAAACTTTAAGTGAACAAATAAGCATGGATGGTTCCAATAAAACTTTATTTATAGACACTGAAATCTGAATTTCATTTTTACATTCATTTTATTTGTCATTATTGGCTTACCACGATTTATTTCTCATGCTCATTTTAAGATGCAAGAAGGTAGAGTCCAACTCTTATGCTTTTGCAGGAGGCAGATTGCTGGATAAATATTGAACAATGGATTGAAAGTGTCAGGCTATGTTTTGGCTAAAGAACCATAGAAAAATTTGGCTGGTAGAAGACTTGCTTTTTTGTTAATGTAGGCAATCTACACTAAGTCATTGGTGAGGGACATGGGATGCCAAAGTCCACTTCTATATATTTTTTTAAACACAGAAACAATCCTTCTTAAGATCACAGTGATAACCAGTATGCTTTGGAAAGCAGAGTAACCAGAAAAAATGGCTTAGGTCTCCAGGAGAGCAAGCAATCAGTTTCAAGAAAAATGGTTTTATAGCAGAGACGGAGCTGCTGAAGAATTTCAGTTCCCTTATGTTCCCTGAGACCAGCCGTAGGGACTCAAGACTAGACAAGTTCATGTTGGCCTGTACGATGAACCGTTTCCCAGGATGAAAAGTAACAAGTCTCTTCAGGGAATGAAGGAGGGCAGCAAATTTCTATTTAAGGAGAATCTTGAAATAATCTCTTCTCCAAAGAGCTGAGAGATATGTGACTTACTTGATTGGAAAAATTTGAGCAAATAAAAACAATATGTGAGTGAGCATCATTGTTTACTTCCTGGTCTTCCAGTCAGCAGGCAGAGTAGATGGCTGACCATTAGGCCAGTAAGTAACATCTGACCTGCACACTGCCTCTCCTGTCTTGCCAGGAGCATAGCAGGCCGAGGGAGAGAATGTCAGGTCCACTGAAACAGTTGGAACTGTGAGATACTGACCTTCCTTTCTTGGAGGAGGCGTTATTCTATATGCAGAGGAAAGAAGATTCATGTTTGGTGACACTGTGAATTATGACTTTTTCTCCAACCCTCCTACTGGGGATATTTACAAAGCAGACATTGTTCAGGAATGTTGTGCCTTGGAGATGCTTGAGGTACAATTCACTATCACAGCAACTCTCTGTGCGGAAGCAAAGAAGTAAGAAGACTGCTTTTGCTCCCATAGACCTACACTCTTTCTTTGAAAGGATATTCTTGATATTCTGATCCTCATGAAGGATAGCAGAATATGCCACTCCAAAATGTGCCACTTTGTCATGAGGATTATTTTGAGCTGAACATAATTGAGAAGAAGCAGATATTAGAAAACTCTCTGCTCTCCCCCTATATGCCTAAGAAAAGGCATAAATCTGAAAAGTTGTCCTCCTTCCCCTCTTTACCAGGAAGGACACAAGTTAATCACCAAAAATAACTCTAGACCCTCATCAGCTCTGAGATGGCAACAGAGAAATCTACATAACAAACCTTACTAACCGTTGTGGGACAGCAGATATGCCTTCCCAAAATGTGAAGGGATGTTGATCTGAAGAAATTAATAAGACACAGATAAAGGAAAGCTCTCTGTGCCATTCCTCTATTTGTCTAAAAGCAGGACATACATTTACAAAAAGAAACAATATCCCACCTCCCCTCTGTACCAAGGAGAACAGAGGTTAACTACTGAAGGCAACGTTGAATACATCATCTGGAGATGGCATCAGAGAAATCTACATTAGCAAGCTTTACTAACTTGTCTTTTTCTGCCCTCTATTTGCCTTCCCCCAAGGTGCTGCCGCTAGGGAGTCAAAGTCCTTTTCCTTTGTCTTATTGTTTCTCTAACAACAGGTTACTGTTCTTTGTTGAAGATGCTATATAAGCTATATTTCAAAGTCAACTCATGGAGAACTACTCATTCATTCCCTGGGTGTCTCCCAGGTGTATATACAATGTACATGTTAATAACCTTTTATTTGTTTTTTCTCTTGTTAATCTTTTATAACGGGTTGGTTCTAAGTAAGAACCTGTGAGGGTTATCCTTCCTTCACCTATACCAGCTTTTGTCTACCATCGGTTTCCTCGTACATTTATTTGTGATCTTAGAAATTCAAAGTCATTGTCCTTCGTCTTGTCACTTTTCTAAAAATGTATTATTTTTTGTTAAGATTCCATATAAACCCAAGTTCTAGCCACCCCTTTGAGTTACTCATCTCTGCATATCTTAATAAACATCCGTCTGTTTTTCTCTTCTTAATTTGTCTTTTGTCAGTCCAATTTTATACCGCCCCTATGCCACCCTCTAGGAGGGCAGAAAGAAACAACACATTTTGCCTTCCCTACGCTAGTAAATACCAATCTTTATTGAAGGGTAGAAGAGACATACAGGAAATTAAGACAAATGTCTACAATTGACTTTATGACAGAAAGCCTAAAGAGTAATGTTTGTATTTCCAACTACAATATCTATGGTTTACATGCATTTGTTTAGATATCTGAACTTGAGATCTCTAGGAGACTCTTTACCAGATACTTCCCGATTTATCCCCACTCCCAGTTTCCTCGCTAGATAAGAACCCCTTAGGGATCTATGTTACAGACACATTACACTTAGCATGTTTTTGTTCTAGCATAAATTCCAGTAGCATATTCATGTTGTGTCTACTTTGCACCAGCAATCATAACATCCCAACACCCATGGCCTGACTGGTTCCTTTAAATAAAGAACCTAAAATCCTGCTATGTGCCTGAATGCGCTTGAAACACAGGAGATACTACTTGGAAGTGTCTCAGCTTCTAAGTTACTTGTCTCAGAGTTTATATATAAAATCTGAGTGTTGCCAGCCACATGGGATTATCTGGACACCACCAAACCTCTCCCAATAGGTTCCTCCAATCCTCTCTAACCTCTCTTACTCTTATATCCAAGAGGTCCTCAAAACACGTGTCTCTTAAAGTATCATATGTACAAAATTGATATTCTACTGACTACTTTTAAACATGAGACTCAGATCATTTGCATTCTCATAGTTTAACTACCAGGGTTTAGGTTTGAGGGCACATAGGTCAGCATAGTTTTTCTAATTGCTCCAGAAAACTCTGACCTGGAAAGATGAGGTTATAAACAAACAAATATTTTGTTATATTCAGGAAATTCCAGCAAACAAATTTATCTGTACAAACAATTTACTTATTTGGATAAATAAATATGTCTCCTATCAAAGAAATAGGTTTTTCATCTGCTTGTTCATCAAACAATAGTTAATTTATCAAGATTGGTTTCAAGACCCTCCCTCATTCTGCTGTCAATTCTAAACTATTATGCCATGGATTTTACTCACTTATAATCAGATTTTTACATTGAAAGACAAACCTTAAACCATTTGACCCTGGACTCCTACCTCTATAACTATCCTCACCTGACTCCTGTTCTAAAACACTAAGATTCTGCCAAGGTGGTTTTCTCTTGGTTTTTAGTAGGTCCAATAAAGTTAGATTTGCTTGATCGAAAAATAATTCTGGTAGTCTTTTGGGAAAGTCATCATCTGATAAACATATGGAACTAAGAGGTGCTATTCATCTTCTGTTTTCTTTTCCTAACTCTATTCTATACCTGGGCTTCACTCAACTTACAGCCTAATAATAATAGTTATAACAAGAGCTAATACCTATCCACCGTATATAGTTAATAGCATTAACTCATTTAATTCTTATAACTACTCAGTGAAATAACAATTATTATCATTCTAATTTTAGAAATGAGAAAACAGAAGTATAGAAAATTTTAATAATTTTCCCAAGACTATGCAACTAATAAATGATGAGGCTAAAATGTAAATTCAGGTAGGATGGATCTAGAGTTTGATTTCTTAGCCACTAGACTATTGTTCCAGGAGCCTTGTTATTCTTGAACTTGACACTTCAAGCCTCTGTTGGTTCTTTTTTCATTGGCTACTCTCAGATCCTTATATAGAAGCTTATCAGCACTGAAACTCAAACCAGAAAAATTATCTATAATCTCAATCCCTTCTAAACTCTTGAGTTAAACTGCAAGTAAAAAGAAACTTAACAATATCTTTACTCCACAATGCATTGAAATGTGTGTTCTAATTCCTCTGTGAGTTTAACTTGTTTATTTTTTTTAATTTCCATAATATTACAAATGACACCATCACACCTCTGGACTGGACTTAAATCATATCCCTTAATCATTAACGATCTTCTAGTACATTGATCTTGACAATTAATATTAAAGTAAGATTCTGGATATAAATTAAATAGAACTTACAATGAATGACTCCCCCATTTTCCTCCCTGAAAAAAAATCCCTGAAATCTTCCTGCTTTTTGTCCAAATGATTTAAATTTAGGCAAGTGAGAATTCTACCACTGAATCACCAATGCAAGTTTAATTTAGGCAGTTTATCTGAAGATTTCCATATTTCAGCCACATTGAAATTTTTCCAATCATCAACTATCTTATCGCCATTAATGAAAGTGTCAGCAACAATACAATCCAAACAGTGGATAATTACAAAACCTTTGTACTTGGCTTTGAGATGCAATGTCCTTCATGGAAACGGTGTCAGCTATCTCCCTAATACTATGTGTTTCAGTCAAATGTACAATCACTGACAGCAGACAGGTAGAAATTGAGATGGGAAATTAACTCTTACTGCAAAAATTTTCCCCAAAGAGGATCATTCTCAGACAGAAAATAGAAAAGAAGTCATTGGGAAGGATGAGTTTTGTCTCCTAAGTAGCTTATCTTTCAGATCTGAGGCAACAGAATTAATGGCTTCACAAGACCATTCTAGCTGCTTTGACTATTGGAGAAATTCATTCACATGGTATTTTGCTGAAGGAGAGTTTGTTGAAATTGGAAGCTTTTGTATGCTAAAAAAAAAACCTATGAAAGAAAGTTTTTATGTGCCAATGAATTTGCTGAAACAAGATAATACTCTCAGAGGGCAATATTGAATTCAACCTCAGATCCTCTGAAGGCTTTCCTTACTTTATTGATCCCAGGAAGATGGAGGGTTATTGAGGTTCAGATGAGGTTCACATCATATTGTCTTTTCTAACAACTCTATAGAGGGCAGTGAAAGTCTTGGCCTTGGCATTTCCCTCTCCCTGCCCCCCATCCTCTGGTATTAGTTCTTGGAAATGACGTGGTTGAGATCCTTATAGAATTTTGAGAAAACATTTGTTGTCATGAAATACTGTAAAAAAGTGTCTAAAAATCTTATTGAAGTATTTAAAAAATACATTTTTAAAGACTTTTTACTCTGGCAGAAATAAAATCTTTTAAAAATCAGTTATTAAAAACAAATAACTTCCTTAACCAGGAAATCTTGATTGACAATAGATTTTAAAATGAAGGTTTCTAAAGACTAAATATTAAGGACAGGGAGCGGTATTTAATTATCCAGAGCAGCTCACAGCCAATTAACAGCCGATGGTGTTCCATAATGTTTATGGACTTTGAAGGGGCTGAATCTCATTTCAAAATGGAAAATGATTTATTTCTTAAGTGGCATACATTCTTATTTCTGACAAAGAGATGCATTAGTTATCTTAGCACCTCTCTACCTCCACTACTGGTTTGGTTTCTTATGCCTGCTCCTCAAACGTGTGTCACTTACCCTTGATGTTCTTTAGTCTCATTCTATGAATAACTTCTAAATCAAGAGTTTCAGCCTTTTTTCCTTAGAGAAATCAGGGACAGCTTCACCACAGAAGTGACACTGGGCTGCAGACATGTATAACACCCTGTAGAATTCCATCATTTCTAATAAGGTAAATATAGCTTCAGCATCCTACACTCAACGTGCCCTACTTAGTAGTTATTCATTACCCCACTTCTCCCTGATTTTTCTTAATTTTTTTTCAGCTAATAGCACTGCAAAGCTTCCAATTATCCTCATTTGATATCTTCAGTCATCATTGACTTCAATAAATGTATCCAATTATATCTGCTCTTTCTATTAATACATCCTCGACACTTCTCAAGTCCATGCCTTGCCCCCATAACCATCATTATTTCCTTTACTTACAACACTCTCTTCTCTCATTTGCACTGTTTTAATCACACCTCAACAGATATTTCTGCTTACAGAATTGACCTCTTCCTTACAATCTAGCTGCTAAATTACCACTGGATCCATCTTTCTACCAAAGACATTGATTACCTTATTCCTATGCTTCGAAACCCTTACTGGCTCATTGTTACATAAAGGACTAAGTTCAGATGCGTTACCTTAACTTATAAGGATTTTTTAACTCTGACATTGGCATCCCGTAAGTGTAAGTACAATCTCCCCCTGGAAAGCTTCACCTCACTTTGCATCTCTGCTTTGGAATTATTATTTTTTTCCTTGATGCCATGAATATTTACACCTATCACACTTATACTATTTTCGTGTACGTGATTCCCACCTGAATGTAAACTTCTCAAGGACAGGGAATGTTTTAGTTGTCTTTGCATTCCCAGAACCCAGTAGAATCTTGCACACATTAAACACTCATATTTTAAATAAATGAATGCATGCGATTTTGTTTTCTTCTCTTACGTTCTCTTGCTTGAAAAAAATAAACTTTTAAATATTAGGGGTGCAATGTAAAAAATATATATTGATAGGTATTTTAATTCTCAAGGAAGAGGTTGGAAGAGAAGAAGAGGAACAATTATAACACTTATTCTATCATCTGTGAAATCAGTACTATATCTTTTGTCTTTTATAAATGCTATCATATTACTCACTACAGTTTTGTCTTACCAGTGCTATTATACCTCTCATATTTTTATTTTAAAATATACTTTATATTTCTTAATTTTTAATTAAAACAAAAATGGTCCAAAATTAATACACAGATAACCCTGTGTGTATGTGTGCATATAGGCAATTAATTAATTAACCTGATTTAACTTTCTAATGTAGTCACTGAAAGCTTCTTTTGATTCCTTTTCGAAATGATTTTATGCTTTTGTTAGTATATGTATATATGTGTATATATATATATATATATATATACACACACACATATGATAGTAAAATTATTTACTATAAAGGGGATCATACTATGTACAATGTTTTCTTCAAGGTTTTTGATATTTAATAATAGAAGTTTCAAACATTTATTTTCTATCATATTTTTGAATGGATTCATGTTATTTCATTCTATCTTAAATATCCTTTATAAATTTCCATTTTCCAACTAAAACAAAGAAACAAAAGTGATCCAAAAATGATTTATTTAGTTGATCCTCTACCAACGTATTCATCACTTGTTTCCAGTTTTTTGCTACTATCAAAAAATGTTGTACTGAGCATTCTGGTATACAAATATCTGTAAACTTTTATAAATACTTCTGTGTGGTCAATATCATGTAGTGAAAGCACTAAATAAATGGTGCATGTCTTTAAATATGTGATACACATTGACAAATTACATTCCAAAAATGCACAAATTTTCACTTCCTGATGAAAGTGACCCTTATCTTCATCCTTACCAGCAATATTTAAGGACATAGATTCTGAGAGATTAAGTAAATAAAGAAGCTAACATTTGAACTCAGCCCAGTTTGTTTTCCAAAATTGTGCTATTTCTATTACATAGCACGGTCTCCAGTGTAAGCAGTATGATTAAAAGAAAGCCTAGATGATGCTTATGTTTTATAGATATTTTTAGCCTATTAAAATCTGTCAAATATTTACTTTTGTTTGATTTCTACAACCAATGAAATGCAGATTCAAAGTGATTAATTGCCTTACCTAAGAACATGTAACTACGCGTTACCCTGTATTCTGCCGCTTTCTTATTCAGATCTTATCTTCTAACAACACACGTGATCTTAGGGATATGATCTTCCTACCCAAATTTCTGATCTGTAAAATGAGGAAGAAAAGAAAAGTGTTTGAACTGAACAATATCCATGGTAATTTGTAGCTTCTTGGTTTTTTAATTCTATTCCCTTAGATCAGGGATTAAAAGATGAAATCTCATTTACTTCTTAGATACTACCAGCACAGAGTATCCTTTGTCTGTAAAGTGTGTGTCTTGCGGGGGTTTAGGGGGACAAGGAGTGAGGGCATGATGGAGAGCTAACAATCTTGTAAGTGTTTAAAGTAATTATACCTTTCCAGGTGTTATATTTGGTTGCAATACAAGAGCTTATAACCAACTGACACTTTGCTAGCATTATGCATTATGAATTTCTGTTAACTACACTTCCCTTGCAGGGTTTTGAATTTGAATATCTAGCCACAAATTTTAAAAAGCTCTATTATGAACCCAGGAGTTTCCTTCAGTGATGTAGAAGTAAACAGAATTCCCCATTAAACCACAAATTAATTAGATAGAAAACATTGAAAATTTCAAAAGCTAAAGATTAATTAGAGTTGTCAATTTTTATCCAGGTATTTTTATTTCTTTTACTCTCTCTTTTTGACTATTCCTGACATTAGATATGTTTATATTTTGACATGTTCTTTCATATCTGAAAAAAGAAAATGAGACCACAGTGACACTGGACCAGATTCTCAACTGAATCATTATTTCAGTGGTGCCCTTAGGTTGGTCACTTGAGTATTACAGTTCCCTCATGGGTAAACTGAGGATAATTAAACCTGTAAATACCATATCTCCCTCATACCCTCTTTGTAAATAAAAATGGCAAAGTGAGACAAGTATTTAGCACTGAATACAGTACTCTTACTGCTCTTTACTGTTTACCAAGCCATTTAGCCCTTGTAGAATTTGGGATATAATCAAGTGTAAAGGACTTAGATTTGGTATAGTATCTGTTACTTTATTAAATCCTATCTTTTTACTAATTCTTATTTTGCATTTGATTTCCAAGGGTCTAATATCCATCTTGATGTTGATTCATATTTTTACTAAATAACTCAACAGAAATTTATTCAACGCCTATATCTGTGGCACTATGCTGTGTGCTGTGAGATCTTATCCAATACGTTCTTTTTTTTCTTTTCTCGCTTTATTGCCCGGGCTAGAGTGAGTGCCATGGTGTCAGCCTAGCTCACAGCAACCTCAAACTCCTGGGCTCAAGTTGTCCTTCTGCCTCGGCCTCCCGAGTAGTTGGGACTACAGGCATGCGCCACCATGCCCAGCTAATTTTTTCCATATACATATTTTTAATTGTCCAGATCATTTCTTTCTATTTTTTAGTAGAGACAGGGGTCTCAGTCTTGCTCAGGCTGGTCTGGAACTCCTGATCTTGAGTGATCCACCCGCCTCGGCCTCCCAGCGTGCTAGGATTACAGGCGTGAGCCACCGCGCTTGGCCAGCCAATACGTTCTTATAATCACAATCTAAACTCCGCATCCCTTCTTTTCCTTCTTGTTTCTTTTTCCTTCCTTGAATGGCTTCTCAGAAGGTTGTGTCTTTCTACTCTGCTACCTCTTATTCAGGCCTTCATCATTGTATCCACAGTGTAAATCAGCTCTTCCTTCAAAACAGTCAGAGATCATTTGAAGAAATATGCATTTGATAATGTCATTTTTTGCCTTGATCCAGACAAACTTTTCTTAATTTTATACCAAATAAATTTATATTCCTGGTTATAGCTATCAAAATTCTTCATAATCTCACTGTGAATTGACTTTCAGGTAATTTTTCAAAATTCATTCTCAAAATCAAAATCATTAGTAAATTGCTAGATAGAAAATTTTTTGTTACACAGGAAGGGATAAAAAATTACTAAAACTTAAACAGTTAAAAAGAAAAACCTTAATCAGCAAAAATTCAACGTTCTTTTGAGCTGAGATGGAGGTATATATCTAATTTTTTTTCCCTTTGAAAGCTCTCCATCTTCTTAAAATCTAATCTGGACCAGCAAGGGAAGGAAACTTGCATTACTTCAATGGATCCCTTCCAAACATTTGCTTTATATAGCCAAGAAGGACTTGTACTCTTTGCAAAATAGCATGATCACATTATGCCCATTCATTTAAAGGTTGGTTTCTAATAGGCTTGTCCAGACTTGGGGGCCTGCCTAGTCTAGGTAATAACACACTGTTCATTTCTTCAACTAGTAGTTATCATTTCAAAAGCAATTCATCGTTTTAAATAATGAGGTAACTCTTGGTGAGAATCACAGAGGCAATTCTTGCCAGCTGGCATTTGTCAGTGAGCAATATATCACCAAAGTGATTGGATGTTCTTGGTGGGTGAGGCCAATACATCATCCATATGAAATGCTGTGATGATATATTGACAAAGATCAGGATGTCCAAGAAAGGGATTAGGTCTTTTCCTTTTTTAGTAGGAGAAAAGAGGAAAAAGAGGAAGAAAAAAATCCTTTAATTTAGAAAAATAACAAAGCACCCTGAGGATCTTTAAATTACAGTTGTGTCATTGGTAAAGTGTAATAAGAATAACCAAAGGAGTGAGGCAATTTTTCTTTAAAAAAAGAATAAAATATATATCTTTCCAATTGTAAAGTATTATAAAGTAGATTTCCTTAACAAACCAGCTGTATTTTAAGCCCGGCTTCCTGCAAAGCCACGAAGCAATGCAGAGCCTTGCCTTGATGTCATGAAGCAAATAAAACTGTGGAGGTGCAGCTTCCTAAACAGGGAATTATAGGAGGCTGAGTTGTTTCACCTCTAGGGGATGGAGGAGGAGGGTTCACTCTTACAGACCAAGTGCGTTTTTAACTTAACAATGCATGAAATCTCTAGTTGCCATGGCAATCATAAGACTACAATTTCTCCCCATATGTAATGTAATAAAGCTATCACTTACATGAAGAACAACATTTCAGGATAACATGAAAAACAGTATTTGAAAAAAAAGACATTTTATTTTTAAAACCTTCACAAAAGGCTCACACATGCTTGTACTCAAACCCTGCCACATACACACACCATGTATAAACTACTTCTATTTGAAAGCATCTCTGGTTCTTGAGAGTACCCTGGGGCCCCCTTTTTCACTAATACGTAGCTTAGATTTTAAGTGTCCCATGTTATCATGTTGCTGCTAGACACATGCGCTACAAATACCAACAGTCTGAGACAGCAGCCTGCTTCTACACATGGGACTGATTAGATGCTAAGTAAAATCAGTCACATTTCTGATGGATTGTTTTAGGTTTTCGATGTTCATAAGTTGTAAATGTTGTCTGATTATTAAAAAGTTTGGAGTTAGCATTTGGAGGGATGAGAGAAAGTGACTTGTCATAACAAGTAAATTTGGATGCCACTTTAAAGAAGAAGAAGACCAGAAATACAGAGAAACTAGTGCAAGAAACTGACCTGCCCTGAGGTGAGACTTAGTAACATAATAGTGAGTTTCAAAAACGGGAAATTCTTTTTGTAAGTGTGAGTACAGGCTGCAGATATTACAAAAGGCAGAAAGGTAAATTAATCTAAAAATTATAAGATAACTTGTTTCTCTTGCTGTGTAATTAATATCCCTCCATCTTCTGGAGAGTTCAGTACAAACTCAAACAAAAATATTCTTTGAGTGGTATTGTTTTGTACTTGATACTGTGAATAAGGCACGTGCCTTTCCATCAAGGAGTTTCCAATTGAGCGGAAATTGGGTATTGAGCCCAGAAAGGAGAAAAATATGAAAGGACATGTATAGTGAGAAAATGCAAAAAAAGGGGGTTGCTTAGTAGGCACAGCAAAAGTTTCTTGAAAAAGGTGATTAGCATTCTGCTGCTTAAAATCTGGATTATGGTCTTATAGATGCCTGTATTATTGTTGCATACAAAAGTAACAGGTATCTAGGTGCTATGGTTTGGATATGATTTGTCCCTCAGACCTCATGTTGAAATTTGATCCCTGTGTGGGAAGTGTGGCCTAATGGGAGATCTGGCAGATCTCTCATGAACAGATTAATGCCATCACTCAGAGTTGAGTGATTTCTCACTCTTTTAGTTCCCAGGAAAGATAGTTGTTAAAAAGAGCCTGGCACCCTCCCACCAGCCCCACCATTCTCTCTTGCTTGCTTCTTGTGATTTCCATCCATCTGCCTCCCTTTTCCCTTCCCCCAGGAGTGAAAGCAGCCCGAGGCCCCCACCAGAAGCTAAGCAGATGCCTTTGCCATGCTTCCTGCACAGCCTGCAGAATCATGAGCTAAATAAACCTTTATATAAATGACCCAGTCTCAGGTATTCTTTTATAGCAACACAAAACCAACTAAGATATTAAGTGACACTAAATATGTTTAAATCAAAGAGTAGATAAAAAAATCAATGAATGAATAAATGAACAAATGTTGAATGACTTTTGCATGACATGTAGGACGCCAAATTTTGTGAAATATGTAAAGTTCTCTCTGTTAGGTCTATTCCAGGTGGGAGTCCGAAAACTCTGTATAGGACAGAATGTGGTTAATGCAAAACTTAGGCTTGTGAAACAATAGCTGCAAGAGTCTGGGGAGTCCCTGGACTTCATACATTTGACAGACAGCTGCAGCCAGCATTACTTTCCACTCCCTCCCTGATAGAGATGAAGTTTATCTCCAGTTTTGAGAACACTTTACTTTCAAATTCGAATGCAGTTTTTTTTAAATACTGATTTATGTTAGGCACAGAGTGCGTAAGACAGGGAGCCACAGCCTCACATGTATATACACGTCCAGCAGGTAACGTACACAGTGGAGCAGGTTGAGGTATGACGGTTGGGTGTGGCAAGGACAGTGCAAGGGTGCAAGCTCCAGATTCTGGCTAAAGAAGTAGCAGTTACATAGTCCCAGACACTTTGTCCCCTTGAAGGCTAATTTTCAACCTCCATCTAGAGCGTAGGTTTAGGTGGATTTGGAGAAGAGGGAGGAGAGGAGGCTGCAGAGATTGATTGCAGTCCTCAATGCTCATACCTTTGCAGGCCGTGAGGAGCCATTGAAGACTTGTAGCTGAAGAATGGTATATGTAATAGTAGTATTTCTTACTTAGCAATTGGGTTTCCAATTAAGAAGACAATTTGTTGTAATGGAATGAGCACTGAGTTTGGTGACAAACTCTCCCATTTGTGTCCCAATTGTACCACTTACATCTTGATTTAATGAAGGAATTCCAGTTAATTTCTGTAAGCTTTATTTCCCTTCTGTGTAAAATAGTACAATAGGTTTCTTTTTGAGGATCAGAAAATATATGGAAAGGGCTCCCTAGCTTCTAAAGTGATGTTCAAACATATTTAGGGTTTTAGTCAAAAGGAAGAGAGATTAGAATCTTAGAAATGCACTGGGAGCCTACCTTAATTGTTCCAGAAAGAGAAAGTGGAACTAATATTTGCATAACAATAGGCTGGTGACATAATTTGGAAGACTAAGGAGATAAGAAAACTCCCCTGGAACCCTCTGTTATACTCTGTGTGAGTAACAGAGGAGAACACATGGAAAACAATCTAGAATGACAAATGAACATTTACTGAACACTCTGAGAGGTGCATCCTTTAGTTCTACGGGGGAATTCAGCAGGGGCTGGGAGTACTAAGTCTCTAATGGTTGTCTTCAGGTTACCATGGGCCTTTTAGCAAACAAAGCCTCCACAGCAGTATTGGTCAGAAATGTAGATCTTGGTCTATGGATTCATTAAAGGAAAGAGGAACCAAAAAAAAAATGGGGATAGCCCTTGAAACAATTCTCTTTTAGGGATTCAAGTAGAAATAATTATTATACATCTCCACCACTGCCTCCCAAGTTTTCAGCATTCCCATCCAAATTAGGCAAGGGGCTTCTTCTTCCCCTTTCTGTGTTGCGATGGTCAGAGTGCACTCATTTGCACTCGCCCTGTGAGGATATCTGGCAAGGAGCACAACATAGCAGTGAGCAGGGTAAAGGTAATGAACATGTTCCTGGTGCAGTGGCCAGGAATCACCAACCAGAAGACAGCAGTCCTGACAGGTAGCATCAGTTCACATCCTGGCACAGGATACTGTCCGGATTTCTAACAGTCTAAGAGTGACTGGGTAAGAGGTGGAAGAAAGTTCTGTGAAGGTTTATCCACCATGTTGTGCTGCCCCAGACACCTTCCCACTGCCTGGCTTTTAAGTCGCTAACAGGAAGCTGATAACAGATGGATCCCTGCAGGGGATGGCTGTACTTTGGCATTTAGCCAGCTTACCAGTGAGTGACAAGAACCTGATTGGAACAATCTGTTTTTGAGTAAGCCATTTCAGCATCCGATTGTCCTCACTTTCTACAGATGATATAAATAAGGCATAGCCATTAGATGAATGCTGTGTGACATAGAAGTTTGTGGCCAAGGATTAGAGTAGTTCTATTTTAAGATGGGATGATGTTTGGATATACCATTAGGAAGCAGAGTTATCTCACAAACCCAAGAATTGTGGAGGGGAAGGGGGCACCCACAGTTGGTAGCCAAAGTTTCTTTCTTGATATCAGTGTTATCAGATGACTCTGATGTCCCAAGAGATAGTCGGCTAGTGTCACCCTGGGGCTACTATATTAGATTGAATTGTATATCCTAATCTCAAAAATATGGTGTACATGTTTAGTGTCCCATTTATCACTCTATCAGATGGTCTGTGTTTCCATATGATGGTTAATTTAAGGTGTCAACTTAACTGGATTAAGGGATATGCACATAGCTGGTAACGCATTATTTCTGGGTGTATCTGTGAGGGTGTTTCTGAAACAAATTGGCATTTGAATCAATGCCAGTGATTTCTTACTCAGTGGACTGAGTAAGAAAGATTCACTCTGAATGTGGGTAGGCTCCATCCAAACAGCCGAGGGTCTGGATAGAAGACAAAGGTGATGGAAAGGTGAATTTTCTCTCTTCTTTTCTGAAGTTGGGACATTCACTTTCTCCTGCCCTTAGACATCAGAACTCCAGGTCCTCAGGCTTTCGGTCTCAAACTTAGAGTTACACCATCAGCTCCCTTTGTTCTCAGGTCTTCAGATTTGAACTGAGTCATGCTACTATCTTCCCTGGTTCTCCAGCTTTCAGACAGCCTATCATGGGATTCTCAGACTCCATAATCACGTAAGCCGATTTCCCTAATAAATATGCTCTCATATATCTATCTATATCTATATCTATATCTATCTTTATCTGTATCTATTGGTTCTGTCTTCTTGGAGAATCCTGACTAATATACTCACCTTAATATTCCTTCTGTAAATGTACTTAGTTGTCACTTTGTAGAGAGTGTCTTCCATAACATAGCAATTTTTACAGAGTTGTATGGATCAATTCATTATATCAATATATCAATCTAAAAACCAGAAAACAAACTATTTTGAGAGGAGAAATATTTGGGGAGGCCTTTTTTAATGATACAGGAAAAAAAATGTTTTTTTTTTCCTTTTCTGGTCTCACAACTAAGTTGACACAGAATACTTAAACTCTGGTCATCAAAATATGTGGGCATCTCTTCCCACCAACGGCAAACTCTGCAGCAGAAATCAGCTGGGTACTCTCTAATTCAATTCAATTCTGACACTATCTACTTGGAAACTGTCAGATACCACAGACTGGGGATCATTCTCACTAAATGGCCACCAGTTTAGATGCCATTTGTAAGAAGTAAGTTGTCATTTATACTTCTGATCAACCAGCTGTTAATCAGCAGTTCCCCTGACTCTCTCTTCAGGCTCAATTAATTTGCTTGATCGGCTCACAGAAAGCAGGAAAACACTTATGTTTATCCATTTATTACAAAGGATACTACAAAGGATACAGATGAATAACCAGATGGAAGATACTCACAAGGCTAGTTATGGGGGAAGGGATGAGGGGTTTCCATGCCTTCTTTGGGTATGCCACCCTTCAGACACCTCCACACGTTCAGCTATCCAGAAGCTCCCTGAGCATAGTACTTTTGGGATTTAACAGAGGTTGGATCACATAGGCCAAATTGATGATATCATTGGTCATTTGTATCAACTCAACCTTCAGCCTCTCTCCCCTCCCTGAAGTTTAGGGAGTGGTAGGACTGAAATTTTCAATCCTCAAATCACCAAGTTGGTTTCCCTGGTAACCAGCCCCAGCCTAAGGCTATCCAGGAGCCCCTGGTCATTAGCCACCTCATTAGCATACAAAGAAAAGACTTATCACTTTGGTGATTTCAAGGGTTTTAGCTGTTGTGCACCAGAAAACTGGGAGGAAGACCAAACATACGATTGTATTATATAATATTACCCTCTCTGAATGGTTCTGTTGGTTTGTATGGTTTCTTTTGGGGACTTTGTTCAGTAGGGTGAGGTGAACATCCAAGTGCTTAGACTTCCTTCTTCCTTGCTTCCTTTTACTAGTGTTCAGTGCACTAATGGTATTCTATTTTTCCAATAGTAGGATAAAGGTCAAGAAAGTAGTCCATTTGTTTGGCCCTGCTTGGATAAGTTAATCTAACATTGTTTGAGTAAGAGATATATTATCACGGATCACACACCACCCACCAGAGTTTTGAAGTTGCAGTTTTATCAGGGTTGCTAGTTTGGACTTCATTTTGTCACTGGAGTCAATCTTTTTCTTGAGCAATTCCCTCCAATACTGTCATTAAGGATCATGAGGTTTACTGGCCAACTAGACACAAGTAGTATTTGCCTCCTCTATGGAGAAAAACTAGAATAGTAAGCAGAGTATCACATTTTGGACAGATTTTCCAGGAGAAAATGCTAGGATTCACCAGGGAAGAGATGGGAAGCACCAAAAGTGGGTAAGGAGAGGGCTCAAGGAAATTTTTCTGACTAGGGACTGATGAACATCCAAGAAAAGCTCACAGATATGGGGAACAGTCAGAGAAAACCCTAAGGACTCCATTCTTGGAGATGAAATTTTGAAACTGCCTATAATAACGTAAGGTCATAAGGCAGGAACTGTGAAAAAATCTGATTTCTATGGAAGTATAGACATAGCTAAAAGTTAACCAGCCATTTTTCTCTAACTTGCCTTCCCATAATTGCTTACTGCTATAACTGCTTACTGCTTAAGTTTCATGTATCCTTGACAGATACAAGATTTGTGACTTCCCTAATCACTTCTGTAGATAACATTGCTATCAAAAAACCTAAGACTTATCCGTGAGATATCTTCCAGTCTCTGCATTCAGGGGGACCAATTAATGTCAACTGGACCAGTGTGCATGCATGGAAACTGACTCAACAGATTCTGTGACCCTGTTCTCAGGAGCTGTCTCAGCCAAGAAGACAATTTCTCCTTCTCAAAACTATGAGTTCATCCCCAACCCATCAGCAGATCCAATTCCTTAACCCTTTGTTTGAAAAACTACCTTTAAAAATCTTAGCCCCAAAATTCTCAAGGAGATGGATTTGAGAAATTTCTCCCATCTCCTCACTTAGTGCCTTTCAATATTAAACTCTTTTTCAGCTATGACTCCTGTTGTCTTAGTGTATTGATCTCTATCTGGGAAGTAGGCAAGGAGCCTGGTTGGATAGTAACACTTTTACAATCTTGGCTACAAGAGAACACCCTGACCCATGTAGGTCTTGGGCCTAGCATAGGGAGCTGCTTGGAGATTGTGCAGACATTGCTCCAGAAAGGAAATCATGTAGAGTCTCACAGGCATCAGTGTCTAGAGCAGCTTTAGCCAGTTGCCATTCTGAGAGCCTAGATTCCGGGGAACCATGGATGTACCTGCTGCCACTGTGAGGCTCCGAGGAGGGATAGAGGAGTCCAGGTGCTCACACCTATCCCCGGCAAGGTCCTGACTACCCTGTTGTGAGCTGCTGTTGAGACTGAGATACGAGTAAACAGAATTTTCCACAATTTCTTATCCATGTTACTTGCCTGCATTGGGCCCCAGTCTTTCCAGTTACAGGTCCAAGGCATAATTTTGAGAGTTTGACACTGGAATGTGCCCCACTCTTGGGCTGAGTTTAGGATGACATGGCTGCAGCCTCCACCAGGCTGTGGAGGGGCAGAGAAACCAGGCTTCTGGGATACACATATCTGGGAGGATACCCACCATCGTGCAGCCGGCTTCCATCGGAGCAAGTCTCTAGCAAACTGCATCCTCCCAGTGTCCTGCCAACACAGCCTGTCTGAGGAGGGCCCCGACCTCTCTGGTCACAGGCTTAAGGCACTATTTTGGTAGTTTAGAGCTGGGAAGAGCCCTGCCTTTGAGCTGAGTTTGGGCTGATGCAGTTACAGCTGTTGCCCAGTTGAAGTGGGGCACAGGAGCCTAAGCTCTCCTACATATACCTGGGACAATTCCCATTGCCCTGCCACAGGCTGCTATGAAACTGGGATGCAAGCAAATGGCACTCTCCCCGGTATCTTGCCCACACTATTTGGCTTCAAGGGGCCCCACCCTCCCAGGTCACAGGCCTAAGGTGCTAGTTTGGGAGTATAAAGCTGGGAAATGCTCCACTGTTAGGCTGAGTTTGGGCTGCTGTTGCTTCATCCCCATCCAGCTGGAGAGGGACAGGGGAGCCCAAGCTCTCTTATGCACTCCTAGGACAACTACCCCTCCCTTGTTACGGGCTCCTGTGAGACTGAGACATGAGCAGAACCCACTCCCTACAAATTCCTGCCCATGCTCCTTGCCTGAAAGGAGCTCTGCCCTCTTTGATTGTAAGTCCACAGCTAGTGCCATTTCAATAACTTAAGGATGGGATGTGTCCCACCCTCAGGCCAAGGTCAAAGCGACTTGATTGCAACCATCACTCAGCTGGGAAGGAACAGAGAAGACTAAGCTCTCCTAAGCACACTTAGGACAGTACTCGCCACCCTGTTACAGGCAGCTGTGGGACTGGGGACTAGTCTGCCCAATCCATTACAGCTACCACTTGGGTCCTAATGAGTGGCTCTACAATGACTACTATCACCTCCCACATCACACCATCTGCTGAGGGGACAGAGACCCTGCCCACACACCTGGCCCTCTGCTCCAACTACTAGCTTCTGAGAAAGCCAACTGAAGGCCCAAGAATTGGCCCCCACAGGACACACTAACACCACTGCCAGTGTAAGGTGCTCTGGAGCCTGAAATTAGGCATACACAGCCCACGATTCCACCACTGGGGCCCAAAGACTGGCTCAATTGGCATCAATTCCCCAGCAAAATGTCACCATAACCTCAACTAATTAGTGTTCCCTAAGCTACTAAGAAAATTACAGATACCACTGACTCAGTATACTTAAGCAACATGCTTAAGCAATCTTATAAAAATCACACTACTGCAGGCATGCAAAATCAAGCCAAAATATTGATGTATAGCATTATTACACATCAACAATAACCCAGCTGAGACCAAAATCAAGAACTCAACCAATAACAAATACATCTTCTAGAAAAAATTCTTCCCATCGAAAGCAATGTCAGAAAATCAGAACAAGGGACTGCTATCAGATGTGTAGATATAAAACATCCTCAGCAAAATACTAGCAAACCAAACCCGACAGCACATTAAAAGGATAATTCACTGCAATCAAGTGGTTTTCATTCCAGGGATGCAAAGATGGTTCAATATATGCAACTCAATAAATGTGATTTACCACATAAATAGAATTAAGAACAAAAACCATATGATCATCTCAATAGATATGGAAAAGCCTTTTATAAAAGCCAACATCTTTTCTTAATAAAAACCCTCAAAAATATTTTTTGTTGCTACTTGGAAGGAACTGGAGGTCATTATCCTAAGTGAAGTAATGTAGAAACAGAAAAATAAATGCCATAAATGACGCATGTTCTTACTTATAAGTGGAAGCTAAACTCTGGCCACACAAGGGCACACACAGTGGTATAATGGACACTGCAGACTCCCAAGGGGGAGGGCAGGGAGGGGGTGAGGGATAAAAAATGATCTCTGGGGTACGGTGTACACTATTCAGGTGATTGGTGCACTGAAAGCCCAGACTCCACCACTGTACAATATATACATGCAATGAAACTCAATTTGTACACCATAAATCTATAAAAATAAAAAAAAGGAAAACAAAGGATCAAGACGTATTATTTCAGAAGATCCACAAGACTTCAGAGGGGTAATTCCTGGCTCCTGTTAAGAGTTGTATTCTGATGTTTAAAGATGATTAGCCAAGACCACACAGGCAAACTTCTTCCAGACCATGGATGGGTCTTATTATGTCCAGAATCTTGGTATCACCTTCAGAAGGTCATGCTGGCTACCAGGCCTGCTATTCTACCAATTTTCTAACAACCCAGGGTGAACCATTACAACACCCACACAGCAGGAATTTTGCTACAGGGATTATTTACACTTAAACTGCATTGCAATTTCCATGTCTGACATTCCCAAACCTGGTTTATCTCACTTCATAGAATTTATAACTACATAACATATTATATCATTTGCTTAATTACTTTGTTTATTCAGTGTCTTCCTTACTGGAATACGAGCCACACAGTGAATAGTACCTCCAAGTCTAGAACAGTGCCAGTGATATATAATAACGTTTTGTGATCCTAAATATCTCAAAACGGAGTCCCTTAGGACACGTGACTCAGACTACAGTGAAACTCCTGGCCCTTCAAAGTGATAAGCACATGTAAGGTGGACTGAGGTGATAAGATAACACCTGTTGTGACCCGAACTGCTAGGCCTGACAAGAAAGTGAAGCCAAAAGGCTGCGGAGATAATGATTAGGGACAGTTCTGTAGATGCCAATAAAAACTGTAAAAATCTGATCATGGTTGAGACATCTGCAGAAACTTTGCCCATGAGAACTCTGAGGCCTATTTTTCATGGACAACAGCTGCTGGAAGTTCTGCTGAGAGAAGAGCAGGACCCGCCTGCTGGTCAGCACAGTGGGAGCAATCCAGATCTGTGGGATTCATCAGTGTGCTGGTCTCCTGAGTCACTCTGGTTCCATTTTCCCTGTCTCCTAATACCGCCTGTGTGTGTTGAACAAAATATATTTGCATGTTTGTTGGCATGTGAAAGTCTTGCAATAAATCATTAATTTGAAAGCATTTAATTAGCCATTGAATCATTGCGAAAGCTCCCAACCTCCCAATCCCCTTTCCGCCCCCGCACACCCCCACTGGAGTTGGCACAGCTAGGCTGACTCTAACTCGACACGAAAACCAGGCACTTAAGAGGCACTCAATTAATATTGTCCCCTTTATGAAGGATTGATGCCAACAAATCTGTGACTCTTGCCGTGCCCTGGTCCCAAGCTCCAAGTCCACATATTCCAGTTTCCTCCAGACATAAATCCATTTCCTTTACCTGATTTGTTTTTCTCTTAGCACTTACCACTCTCTGACTTTATATAACAGATACACGTCTACTTGCTTATTCTCTTCCTCTCCACTGTCCCCACAAGTGGTATACAAGCTCTATGAAAACTATCATTTCATTTATTTTGTGCCATGCTCTTTTCCCAGTTCTTAGAAAAGTACCTGACACACAATAGCATGAGTTCCAAAGGTAGCTGAACTCCTGTGATCTGTTTTCGAGCCCCTCCCATCCATGGCCTTTCATTCTCCTCCAAGCTGCCGACAGCACATCCTTCCTTGCTCTTGCCTTCAGAATCTGGGGATTTTTTGCTTGTTTAGTGTTTTGTAGGGGTGGGGAATCTTCACCCTTTGCTATTTGGAATGATGTTTTGTATAACAGCAAATATCATTTGGAGATAATCATTAAACATAGTATTTTTCCCAAACATGATAATAACCTTTTGTTCAAATGTTCGAATTCCGGTGTAACATAGCAGCACCAGTTTTCTTAGGTGAATTATAACTGGCTTTTAAATTTGGAGACAGACGCAACTCTTTGTTGGGGGACCAGTAAGAGTCAGTCATATCATGTAATTGAATTGTTAATCTTTTTAACAAAACTTTGAGCTAAATTCTACTACGACCATTTTACATTTGAGAAACTAAGACTCAGGGAAGTGGCGTTTCTGCTCCAAAATCATACATCTGGTGACTGGCAGAGCTGGGTTTTCATTGAGAGCTTCCTTGCTGATGTTCTTTTCATCATCCTAATCTCCAAATCAACCTTCTGAAAACATTTCAAACCCAAATGAATGTGTGTACAAAGATAGGCTCATTCTTTCACAGTGTCCTTTAAAAATGTCATGTGGTTTTCAGTAAAGAAAGTTGGAGTGTCAAAGAACAGAAAGAAAAGGATAATGACAACAAAATATGTATTAACGTGAAGAAACATACATTTCAACTACTCTGCCACCTAAGAAATGATCCATGTGTCTGATACTAGAAGCTGTGAGAGAGAAAAAATTATAGATCTGTATTTTAGGTCAGTATTTCTCAGACTTAAATAATGTATAACTGCTAGTGTTTATTGAATTTTTTGTACTGCAATATTATCTAATTATACTTAAAGTTTCATGCTTATTGATCTTATACAACCAAGAAAATTAAAAATGTTGAAAACAACAAAACTATAAAAATAAAATTCGGTATCAACAATATTTATTTAATGTGGTACATGATACTGATTGATTAGAGTAAATGGTTATTTTAAATATGAATATAGTTCTGAAGTACAGAGTATAGAAATTTTTTAAGTTTGTCTAGAATATTGTACCCACTTATGTACTTATTTAATTTGTCCTCAACTTTTCTCTTTGGAACTACTGTGCACTCTTTGCAAAGTGATTAGTTTTTATTAGGAAAAAAATACAACATTCTGCTACCAAATCCTCTTCTGTTTTTATTGATGTTGCTTGGTTGTTTTTTTAGTCTGAGACAATTAAAAGAGTTCTAACTGACACTCATTCTGGCCTAAATACATTTGAAAACAGGCACAGAATTTGCCAGCACTTGTTCATAAGGCAACCATGTAGATGATGTTGATTATATGTATATTTGTTTTCAAATCTAATAAAATAAAATCTCAAATTTAAAAAATATTGTAAAAACTAAAATTTCCTCAAGAATATGAGTGCATAATTGTCTGCAGTTCTTCCAGGCGGTGTCAAGTCACTGCTGTGGGCCATTCATAGCTGCATCTTCTATGTACTAGGAGCTTCTGTCATGCAGGAGACTCTGCCTCATTAGTAGAAGAAGGAGTTCATCTGAACACAGCTAGAAGAGAATCTGCTACCTCAATTTCTATGTCATTTGAGCAGGAAAGCACCCTAAAATGTGAGCATTGACAAATTTAGACTTTCAATCCATATTTTCGTCTTTGGATTGTTTGGGAAATCATTTTCCAGTAATATTAATGAAAAATCAATCAAGAATAATGTGGGGCCTTTATATTGAATAATTGCAGTGACTGGGACATATAGATTACTTGCCCGTAAAGGAGACCCAGACACTAGCTGGCTCTGCTCACTGGGGTCACAGGAAAGAAGGGATCTTACTGAAGCTGCTTACCACTTTCCCCCTGGGCAATGGACAGTGTTCAAGAGAGTTCCATGAGAAGTGGCTTTAAAAGCTATATAGGGCATGACCCCTTAAGGGTATCCTATATAGTGTTCAGTCTTGCTCCTTCATATACATAATTCAAGAGAGGGAGGTTAGTTTTGTGGTTAAAACCTCATGTTGCAAAGGTGGAGGGATTTGGATTAAAATCAATGATTGCCAGGTACTAGCTATATGGCTTCAGAAAATGTCCTTAATCTAAAAAATGACAATAAGAATAATATTCTTTTCATAAGGTTTTATAAGGTAACTGTCCATTCCTAGGTTATTTCTTTTGGAAAAAAATACTTATGTACCTGGATCATGTATCCACTCATAAGGGATAAAAATCAGCAAGAACAAAAAACTGAAACACTTTGTAAGGCTGTTTCCAGAGGCGAAGACCCTATCCCGCCTGCCCTGTGGCTAAAGGAGCCAGCTGGAGAGTGTGCAGGCTGAGACAGCATGCAGGAAACATGACCGAGAGACCAATGGGAGTGATGGGCCAGGCCAGGAGTAGCAATTCTCTCCTTGATTATTTCACAGGAGTCACCAGCTACCCTCTCTACTTTTATTCTCCCATGATCAAGCCTTTATTTCTGTCTTTGTATGATCTGAAAAAATGGTGTAGAAATCCAGGTTCTGCAAACACAAGAAAGCTGCTCTTGAAAATTTGTAAAATATTCTGACACAGTGAGTATCCTTGTTTGGTTCCCCTGGAATCTGACCCTGATAGAAGCATTCAAATATAAGTAATTTATATAAAGATGGAAGAAAATCTCAGTATAGGGATGTGGAAGTTCAACAGAGAAAGGAAGGGAGGTAGTCAGGAAAGAGCGCAATTTGAGCCAGCTACTGCTGTGGTGGACAAGAGCTTAACCCCCTGAGGAAACTCAAACAGCCAGTGTAAGACTGTCAGGCTTTTACCAACCTGGGCACAAGGGAGCTCTGGTGCTTACAGACCAATTCCTGCCCATCATCTGGTGAGGATAGCTCTCGAGGAAGGGTGCACTGATTCTTCTGGCCCACTGCACACATATAAAAGGGGCTTCAGAGGGCAAAGCCAGTCATGAGGCAAAGCAAGGCAAGCACTGGCAGTAGAAGGTTCAACTGATGTGCAGTGAAATGATTAGGATGAAGAAACATAGGTGGGCACCAAAACTACTTGCTGCAGTGCACTCAGAGTCCAAGTTAAGTTCACCTTGTCTTGTCACTGAGTTTTTCAGGTAGTTGCCATTAAAACTTTCTTAAAAGAATAAATAAGTTTATAAAACCAATGAAGAGATGAAAGAGCAAGTTTTATTTCCCTTTGCTGGACAATTGATGCTCATCATCTCCTTCTTCTACCACTCATTCTAAACTCTCCTCACCCTTGATCAGCTTGCCCTGAGGGGTAAAATGGATATACAGATAGCTGAGAGGACCTGTTATGGCACTGTTAGTAGACCATAATTGCTGAAAATCCCATTTGCAGATACCATTAGGCATGGGAGAACCAAGAAGTCTTCTCCCACCCCTCACAATTCCCCTGAGTTCCACACGTACTTCTCTTTGCCCCTTTTCTGTAGCAGCACAGAAATCAGGATACATGTAGTCATTGTCTGTTTGGCACGCTGGTCCACTGGCATAAGAACCTTGGGCGGCATTCACAACTTTAGCTTTAGTGGAAATATCACTACGTCCCCTGATAGAAGTACTGCTCTCCCTGATAATTGGGAATCTGAATGCCACCATTACAACTAAACCTAAAGTTGTAGCACTGGGAAAGTATGAAGTTCTACCTGGATCATTAAGAATAGGAAATGACAGAGACTATTTTCACCCCTTAGTTCACAAACTTATGTCTCTCACTTTTTGGGTACACAGCACCATATAATGGTCATTGATTCAAAATAGATTCCTCATTTTGGAAGACAGTGATCCTTGCAGAGTCATTCCCGTTTGTGAAGACTTAGATGAAAATGTACAAGGCTGCCCAGCCGGGTGGCTTACGCCTGTAGTCCTAGCACTCTGGAGGCTGAGGCGGGCGGATTGTTTGAGCTCAGGAGTTGGAGACCAACCTGAGCAAGAGCGAGACCCCGTCTCAACTAAAAAAAGAAAAAAAAAATAGAAATTATCTGGACAACTAAAAATATATAGAAAAAATTAACCAGGCATGGTGGCACATGCCTGTAGTCCCCCCCCAGCTACTCGGGAGGCTGAGGCAGCAGGATCGCTTGAGCCCAGAAGTTTGAGGTTGCTGTGAGCTAGGCTGATGCCACGGCACTCACTCTAGCCAGGGAAACAGAGTGAGAGGCTGTCTCAAAAAAGAAAAAAAAAAAAA
>CAUYSK010023791.1:0-30850 GCA_963575035.1 Avahi laniger | reverse complement strand
CAGAATGGGAGAAAATTTTTGCATGCTACAAATCCGATAAAGGGTTGATAACCAGAATCTACTTAGAACTCAGGAAAATCAACAAGAAAAAATCAAACGACCCTATCAAAAAGCGGGCAAAGGACATGAACAGAAACTTTACAAAACAAGATAGAATAATGGCCAAAAAACATATGAAAAAATGCTCAACATCTCTAATCATTAGGGAAATGCAAATCAAAACCACAATGAGATATCACTTCTCTCCAGTGAGACTGGCCTTTATCAAAAAGTCCCAAAACAATAAATGTTGGCATGGATGCGGAGAGATAGGAACACTCATACACTGCTGGTGGGACTGCAAACTAGTGCAATCTCTGTGGAAAGCAATATGGAGATACCTTAAAGAGATACAAGTAGAATTACTATTCGATCCAGCAATCCCATTACTGGGCATCTACACAAAAGAACAAAAGACATTCTGTAAAAAAGACATCTGCACTCAAATGTTTATAGCAGCACACTTCACAATTGCAAAGATGTGGAAACAACCCAAGTGTCCATCAGTACATGAGTGGATTAATAAAATGTGGTATATGTATACCATGGAGTACTATTCAGCTTTAAGAAACAATGGTGATATAGCACCTGTTGTATACTCCTGGATAGAGCTGGAACGCATTCTACTAAGGGAAGTGTCCCAAGAATGGAAAAACAAGCACCACATGTACTCACCATCAAATTGGTATTAACTGATCAACACATAAGTGCACATATAAGAATAACATCTATTGGGTGTCAGACAGGGGGACGGAGGGAGGGAGGAGGACGGGACGGGTACATGCATACACAAAGAGTGTGATGTGCACCATCAGAGGGATGGACACACTTGAAACTCAGACTTGGCGGGGGGGCGAGGGGGGGTTAGGGCAACATACGTAACCTAAACATCTGTACCCCCATAATATCCTGAAATTAAAAAAAAAGAAAAAAGATACTCTAATGCAGTTTCAGTTTTGCAAGATAAAAAAGGTCTGGAGATCTGTTGTCCAACACTATGAACACTACTCAACTATACAGTTGAAAACAGTTATGATGTTACATTTTATATTATCTTTTACCATAATTAAAATTTTTTTAAAAAGATACTCTAAAAAAAAAAACAAAAATGTCAGCACCACTTCTTTCCTTGAGATTTCAATTGAAGAGCATTGCGCCACTAACATACTCTAAGATGATTATTATTATTTTTGAGACAGGGTCTCACCCTGTTGCCTGGGCTAGAGTGCACTGGCACCATCATAGCTCAATGCAACCTCAAACTTCTGGGCTCAAGTGATACTCCTGGCTCAGCCTTCAGGTGTGTGCCACCACACCTGACTAATTTTGTTATTTTTTGTAGAGACAAGGTTTCACTATGTTGTCCAGGCTGGTCTCGAATTCCTAGTCTCAACTGATCCTACCACCTCGGTCTCCCAAAGTGCTAGGATTACAAACGTGAGCCACTGTGTAAGATTAATTTTTATTAATGACAATAAAACTGGAAAAACCCATTAAAATGAGGGGAATAACAAATCCTAAAGAATATGTTTATCTAAGAAATGGATATCAGCAAAACAAAACACCCCTCCACCTCCATTTCCCCCCAAAAACAATGGACACACATTTGGCCCTTGAATAACTAGCAGTGATGGAATTAAAATTAAGCATCACCTAAAACCCATCATGCATAAAGATGACGGCTACCCAGCTGTGAATATTACATGCTAGAGCATGCTACATGATAGAGCTATTTTAAGCTTTCAAGCAAAATTTAGATAATTAAAAATAAAAGACCTTTATATCACAGATATTTTTAAACTGAAAAAAATCTCCCAGTTCCTTTAATGTACAGATGTAGAAAAACATGCAAAAAGATGTCCCCTATCATGAGTAGCAAATCTGTTAGAAGATAGGGGCATCTTATTCAATTCCCAGTGAGTGTCTTTTCCTATAATGTAGCGGCAGATTATTCTCAACGCCTGCAAAGCAGGATGCTTGCAATGACTTGATAAGGGACCAATAATTAGATTGTTTTTTTAATTTATAAAAATTCAATTTATATAGAATGTTTTTGGAACATGTCTATAATGAATAAGGTTCAATTTGGCTCTTTTCCAAATTTGTGTGTGTTTTTTTTTAATTAGCAACTTCTTTCATTATATTTTGTTTTCCATCTTTTTTTCTTTAAACAATTAACTTGTCTCTGTTGACGTGTTCTGTTGTCTCAAGTTTCAGGAATGGTATACCAGTGGATTGTAATCTTTGAGTGTGAGTTTATCCTCAGTGTTAATTGTTTATTGTTCTATAGAAGTCTCATGGGCTTTGGATTATAGAGTGTTTTGCATCTGTATCTTCACGGGCCACTGCAATAACACTAGTTTGAGACCAGATTGTACCATATATGCCAAAATATAAGGCAATCAAATCATCCCTTAGGAAAAGAAGAGTTGATTTACATTTAAATCTTTATAAAAGTCTCATAGGTGATGTCTCAATTACTTATTTTATTTTAAACAGAATTCTATCTGGTAAACACACGGTAGCCTAAAACCAGCTCATGCAATGCTTGTTTGGCTTGCAAATAGGTTTCCTTTCTTGATCTGTTAAAAAAAAAAAAAGGTTATGGTAGTGGGGTGGGGGAGATAATAGAAATTTAACAAAGCTCTAGGAGTATGACATTCCTTAGAGTACAAATTCATCTTTTGAAGGCTTGGATTTTAACAAGTAACTTGGATTTTTCCAGTAACATAATCACATGAATTTAAAAACTGCTGAATCCCAAACAATTGAGGTAGAAAGGAAAATGACTGGTTCTAGACTTAAACAGGTACACAAAGATTCACTTAAACATTCCCACTGTTTTAATTCATTGAGCAACTACACAATCAATAGGTCCTCAATCAATGCGGGTATGGAGCCATCAAACCAGAACTCAAAGCTTTCTTAGTTTAATCTTCCCTCCAGAGGCATCAGTTCCCCACAAGTCAGATACCTGAACAGATAGTTGCTCTCGAACACTGAACTTAACAACAATTATGGGGGGCTATGTTGATCGAACAGCACTTACTTATTAATTAATATTGTATAGAGAAGATAATTTAACAGATGTCCAAAGAACCAGTATCTCTTAGACAAGATGATTCATTTCTGCTTTAGAATTGCCAAAGTGGCTCATATATAACAATTAATTAGGAAGCACAACAGCTGATTTACTTAATGGATTCCATATAAAGTATATAATAAATGACTGACCATGTGACACTTGTTGTTAAATTAAAAACAGTAACACAAACAGAAGGAGAATGCCCTCTTTTTCATTTATTTATTTACATTTTTTATAGGTCTCACACTACCTAAGGCAATTCTATAAGATGCAGCATATTTACAGATTTGCTAAGTGTAAAATGGAAATAATATACAGGATTCCTTTATCCTTCAGGAAAGAAATGTTAAATTTCATATCTGTAGACATGAAATGGCAGTTATTTATCTCAAGAGACTAAAAACTCAATTTATTTACACACAATACAAAGCATTTGTCAAAACTAGCTAGAAATGACAATTTGGTTTTTCCTATAGGCTACAACAGTGTAGAAGTAAACTGTATTTTAACATGATCTTTAATAAAACAATGACTAATTCTGTTAATGATACAGTAAATTTATGGCAATTATAGAGTTGGCTGAATGCCCACTTTCTCAGTGAATGCTACATGTATAACACACAAAAGAAACATTCTTTAAAAGTGAAAAAAAGATGTTTTTTAAAAGTGGCAAGTGTTCACAAATATCATAAAAGTTTCCAAACTTTTAGGGTAATGATATTTCTTCCCTATGTTTATACAATGAAGTTTAAAAGTACTGCACATATTCAACTGTAACCAAAAATAATAAAAATTAAAAATTGTTAACAATTATGCCATATTTATGTGATACGGTTCTAAGTGATTTGCATTTATTACATAATTTAATCTTCACAGTCATCCTGTGAGGCAGGTATTAAGAAACTAAAACACAAGACACGTTCAGAGAAATTCAAATGCTCATAGTAGAGTCAATTTTAATAGTAAGTAAAGAAGTTATAAAAAAGGAAAATATGACATAAACGAAAACACACACACACACACAAACTCACACTCCCAAAGTTTTTTGAAAATGATAGAAAAAAATAAGATAAGAATACAGAAAATTCTAGATCTTAACAGTTTGACTTTAGATAGCGAAGCTAATAATACAGGGATTCAACAGGTTTCTCAGATTGAGATCTGACAAAATGATCACACATGTAAGTGTTTAGCAAAGGGAAGAAATGATAATGGTAAGAGAATAATGATAATCGCTATTATCATTATTGTGAGATTAATGAAGGCAAGAAAAACTAAGTCAAAAAAGTAAACAAATGTTTTAACATGTCTTGAAAATTGTCACTTAACATTTGTCTTTGAATAATTTGGATCTCAGCATATAGAATATTCTAGTAAACATTCTCTAAACATTTGTGGAGAACAGATGTAATGAACTAATTTGATACTCATGATATTGTACACTGAAACTGATAGTTAACCAGGCAGCATACCTGAAAAGTAAAAAAGGGTACTTCTAATTTTATGAAATATTTCAATGTTTTAGTTTATGACAGGCATGACTAATACTGTGTGATGATCTGAATTAGATTCTACAATAGAAATGATACTATACAAGCCTTCTTTACAAAGGGATACAATAGCAAAAAACCAACTTGGTAAAGTAGAAGATAAGCATATTTATTTCTCCAAGCTCATTACTTCTGTTTGAGATTGTGCTGATTCTGATGTACCAGTCCCCCTGTAACAATTTAACATGCAAATATTAGTTTACTCAGAAATGGTTAGAAAATAAGATTGGAGTCCTGTTGAAAGAGTGAAGGTGGATGTTGAATGAAAAGCTGAGGAGCTGGTCTCATATCCTGTAGTTTTTGGTCAGGGGAATGCCATGATGAAAGGGGTATTTTAGGAATCTGGAACAGGATTGTTAGTTACGTAGTGTTCATTCTTAAACTAGCCTCTTGTGGAACAAATCCTCTGTGGTATGTGACGCTAACTTATTCCTACATTTACAAAATGGCTTTTATAGATCAACACCATGAAAGCTTTTCTTTGTATACTAATGGCTGACCAAACCAAGAGAGAAACGAATACATGTGAAACAGAAAAAAGAGGTGGGGAAATGTAGAAAAGCTGGGCAACTCAGTCCACAACCAAGCCGGTATGGAGGAAAGGAGGGACCAGGCGCTGCAGGCAAAGAGGAATCAGAATTGACTGAAAAAGCAATTCTCGTGGCCCTCACCTCCTCTTGAGAAGATCAGACGGAAAGGAAGACTATGTGAGAAGAACCTAAGGTAAGCATTCTGATGACTCTTTTGGTCAAACACCCTTATAAGGAGGGATATAAATTTCCCTCCTCACCAAAAAAAGAGGTAATTGGCTCTCAGTTCATTTCAACAACTCAAGAACTATCACAAACATATCTTTTTTTGCCTTCCTGGCAAGTGTTCAAGAATTACTTGTTAGGGCTTTTTTTCCCTTTTTTTGGTACAGACAGGGTCTTGCTATGTTACCCAGGCTGGTTAAAACTCCAGGGCTCAAGTGATCCTCCCACCTTGGCCTCCAAAAGCGCTGGGATTATAGCATGAGCCACTTTACCCAGCCCATTGTTAGTTTTACTGAAGGAATATTTAGTGTTATGAGGAGTGTCTTAAATTTTATTTTTGTCTTATGTTAACTACATGGTTTTCCATTTAAATTTTCATGCCTAATTTTCTTTTATCCCAGGCAACCATTCTTCTCTTCTGTTCCTCTCATATTCCCCACCTGTTCACAACCTAATCTCTGCTACCACTCTGTGATTTCTGACATTATTTCTCTTGTCTCTATTTCCAGCTTCTAGGATTTCTTGCTTCATTCATATCTGAAGCCTGTTCTTTTGGCTTTATCTTTTCCCTTCAGTGTTCTCTGTAAGACTACTGCCCTAAAAAAAAATCGATTAATTTTCCGTAAGGCTGTGTGGAAATGTATCAGGTAGAAATAAGAAAAAAGAAAAAGGTGGTTGTGCTGGGGGCGTCTGAGGGGGGACAAATAACAATAATTCAGAATTGTGTGGGAAAAAAATATATTCCCATTTACTAATGTTCTATTCTTGTTGCCTAAATCTCCTATCCCTAAAAGATATGTGAAGTAGTATCTTAAATAAACACTCTAGGCTGCTCTTTTCCTTTCCTGATAATTTGCAACATTCATCTTTGTACTGTATAAAACTGGCTGCTGTGGTAAAACAACAAATACTACCTTTTAAAAGCAAACAATTGCACCACATGTGGCTTTTTAATAAATAGTGCTGACTTCATTTTACAAAACTGATAGCTTTACATATAGCTAAACAAGGATTTTAGAAATAAATTTCTGTAGACAGGCTAGCAAAATGTTTATTTACAAAGGGAATAAATTTATATAAGAACCTCGAGGACAGGGATTATACATGACACTGAGTTTTATCCCCTCTAGGAAAGAGTAGGATGTTAACATGTATTTGTTCAATAAACAAATTAATTGGAAAAACACAGAATACTTACATTTGAAAGGAGGTCATACACAATCACAATTAAAAATGACAACTGAGAGCGTCTGATGTTCCAGCAGTTAGGTTTACACTATTTTTGGGAGAGGGGTGTCAATGACAGATGTGTAGAATTTATTGTGTAAAGTTTATAAAGGGAAATATGCCTTATTTAAATTCTGATTTAGGACAATTTTCAAAGTCTTGTAGTTAATATTTTAGTCAGTAGAGATTATGAGAGTCTTAAACATTAATTATAGAGTTGAGATTAAGGATATTTCACAAATTCTTCATATTAGAAAAGAGAACTCATAGAAATTCCAGAAGCATAGCACATATACTATATTGTGTCTATACTGTATCTACTTCAAATAAATAGTACAAAAATTTAAAAATATGATATGTCTAGGTAGAAATGACTATGTTTTTTCCCATTGGAAGAAGACTGATATACTTCTGACAATATTAGAAGAATCTACTTTTCTTCAAAAGTCTGTATGGGTCAACATTTCATTTTTTTCCCTCTTTTTTGGGGTTAGAATTTTTTAGATATCGATAAAAGGACAAAGAAATCAACATTTTGTTTGTTGAAAAATGTATCTTCCTAGTAACATGATGATGTTCACTGTCAAACTGGTAAATTGTAAGGTTTTTAAGGACATACGAAGTCTATCTGAAAAGTAAACAGCCATTTTTTAATATAACGAGAAGGGTTTGCACGACATGGAAGTAACCTGGCAACCAAGGAGAGTGGACCGGGACGCACGTGTGTGTACAATGACAACTTCACTGTACTAGTCAGTGGGGCACTACATGCTGTTGAGTGAACACGTGTACTGTGTGGTCTTGGCATTCAAAATGACTGAGTGAATAGAGCAACGAATCTGCATCAAATTTTGCATTAAGCTTGAACATTCCTCTGTGGAAACTATTCAGAAGATTCAGAAGGATGTCAGGGACGATGCAGTGAGTGCAGCGAAAAGTGTGGCGCAAATGCTTCAAAGATGGTTGAGAATCTCTTGAAAGTGATCCACATCCTGGAAGGCCTGCAACAAGCACAACACCTAAGAATGTTGAACGTGTACAGGTTAGGTTAAGAGACGCTGGGAGAACCGTGTGAGGTCTCAAGGTGTCTACTCTGAAGGGGACTAAGGCATCACTGTCCTATGTGCAATGTTTCTTGTATCTTCTTCAATAAATGTCTCTATTTTTCATATTACATGGCTGGACAGACTTTGTATATATTTAGAGGTCATAACTATAATAGATGGATGGCTTTACTTTCTTAGCTGTAGTAAAACTCTAAATTAGTAAGATGAATTTCTCAGTTATGTACTTAAAACCTGCACCATTACTTTATAGTCACATAATGGAATATTTTTGGCCTGGTTAGGAGTAATTATGTCCTTTATTGGCTATAAAAATCAATCTATTGAAGAGGTTAATAATTGAGGAGACAAGAATAAATTTAACATTTATTCAAATTTCTAATTATTACATTGTAACTATTAAAATTTTTTTAAGAGTTACATCTTCAGTTTGAGATAGGAATAGTATTTTCTCTAACACTGTTGACTGCTTTAATGTACATTTGCTTACTTTATACTGAGCTTAGTGGAGGAACAAGATATGTTTTGTTATAGATAATGCTGGTATAAGATTCTCTTGCCGCAGAGTTATTAAGCTTTCTTTCTTCTCTAATAGTAACTGAGTAAAGTAAAAATTTATGGCTCCTTCAACAATTTGTCTCCCAGCTTTGGTCCTTGGTGATAATGCAATTTTACTTAAGTAATTTCACAAACTCAGGTTTTATGTACTACTTTAAGAAGATGCATTGAAAATTTTTACAACAAATGATACTATTGCCCTAACATACATATATATGCATATGTATGTATGTATGTATTTTTTTCCCCCTACTATGGCAAAGGAGCAATATAATTGGCCCTACAGATACTACAATTGTCTCTGAATTTCCATTTGCATTTTAGCTTTCAAAGCAATGCATATGAACTTCAGCAGCTTTTCTGGAGTAGAATGATGTAAAGAAACAGACTCTTAAGTAACATTAATCTGGTTACTCTTTTCAATTTTATTCATATCACTTTTATCATATATTTTTATTTTTCATTAATAAAATAAATTTCAAATGTCTCTTATTTTTATAGTGAATATATAGCGTTGGTGATACATCTACACTAATGTAATTCCCAGGAAGAGATAGTGTCCATGTCTGAGGACGAGGGAGAGTTTGCACTTTCCATGCTCCAAAACACTGTCATTCTGCACCTTGATAAATCTATCTTCTCTCTTCTCTTTACTGAAATTCTATCATCCATCTTGGACTAGCTGAATGATATTTCCTTAAGAAAGACTTCCCCTGCCACTCCCAGTTTGTCCAATAGTAGCATTTCAAAATGTTGGGTATTTATGTGTGTGTGCATGCCTGAAGGAGGAAATAGTTCCCAGTTCATTTTTCCATTGTTTTTTCAACTTTTTATTTAAAAAAATTCAAACCTACAATGAACAGACTCACCAATTGTTAACACTTTGCCAAATCTGCTTTATCTGTTTACATACGCGCACACACCAATCCCTTTATTTTTTACTTCTCTGAAACTACTTGAGGGTAAGTTGTAGAAATCACGAAATTTATAGTTCTTCTTTAGCATAAATCACACAATCATCGATCATACCAAGTTCAGGGACACTGGAAATGATAATTAATCAGGAATTCAGCTATTTGGTTTTCCAAAGAAGACGACCAAAGTCAAACCTAAGAGCAGATTTTGGTCCAATACTGAGGCTAAAGACAAACTGTAGTTTATTCCTACTTCTTAGCTATCTGCTCCTTAATCCTTAAGTCATACTTCATTCTTATACTCTTATTACATTCTTGGAGTTCACCAATTCAATATCTCGGTCTCCATTTTTAATTCTTTTGATTTTTTGTTTGAATGGGCCTCCCCTCCTTTTGACCAGACTTCCTAAGAAATTTCTCCTGAAATTTGTTTCACTTTGATGCAGTTCTTTAACTACCTTTTTGTGCTTTCTCAGTCTTCTCTGCTGGGTCTCCTTTCGTCTGTCATTTCTCATGTTGTCAGTACCCTGATCCTTTGTTATCTTTTACGCTGATATTTCTTCTATTTTCAAAGCTTCAAATGAGCTCTAAATATATTGCTCTAGATGTGATGTCTCTCTGAATTAAAGTTCCACATGTGCAATAAATTATCAAGATCAGGACTTGGTTAGTAGAACAAGATTGCTTTTTCTACACTTCAAAGTTCTGCCATCCTGCATCTTGATAATCCAGTATCTTCTTTTACCTATAGAAATGCTTTGCGGATACTTCTTTTATGACGCTTTCCCCTGCAACTTCCACATTATAGTACTGAATCCTTTTCTGAACTTCCACTAAATTTAAACTTACAATTTTGTGTGTGTATATATTTTTTTCCTACCTAGACTGAAGGCTGAGGTCAGTGAAATTTCTTCCCAACGTCCATGGTACTGCCACGCATCTAATAGGGCTTGGATACTTATTCATTGAGTGAATAGATGGTAATCCTGTATAAGAAGCCTTTAACTAAATGCTTGTGTTCTCCTCCTTAACCTCCAATAAAAGGTAGGAGTGTAAGTAAAAGAGAAGAAAAATTTTCCCTGAATATATTTACTGATTTTCTATCTGATTCTGCATTCAAATTTTAATTTAATCTAGATATCTTAGGATGTTTAACCTCAGGAGTGCGCTAACATGACCAGACAGTGGTTTGTGATATTATTTAGAGTTATCTACTTTGATTAGTTACTAATATCCCCACAGGCTCCAAATACTTGCTCAAATATAACTCAACTTACTTGTTGGCATTTATACAAGTAAGCACAACCTAGGAAGGTGAGAATTCTTTACTTTTTTTTTTTTTTTTTTGAGACAGAGTCTCACTTTGTTGCCCAGGCTAGAGTGAGTGCCATGGCGTCAGCCTAGCTCACAGCAACCTCACACTCCTGGGCTCAAGCGATCCTTCTGCCTCAGCCTCCCGAGTAGCTGGGACTACATGCATGCGCCAACATGCTCGGCTAATTTTTTCTATATATTTTTAGCTGTCCAATTAATTTCTTTCTATTTTTGGTAGAGACGGGGTCTCGCTCTTGCTCAGGCTGGTCTCGAACTCCTGATCTTGAGCGATCCACCCGCCTCAGCCTCCCAGAGAGCTAGGATTACAGGCGTGAGCCACCGCGCCCGGCTAGAGAATTCTTTTCTTAAAAGATGTTTGAGTGAATATACGTCACAAATTTTTTTCCTTTCTTGTTTTTCCTCATTTCAAAGTGATCAAATGACCTATTAACAAACCAAGGAGGTATTTATTAAAGCCTACAGTTTACACAGGTCTGAACTGGGATTATGAAAGATACAAAGAAATATAAATACTCCCTGGCTCTAAGAAATATTTGTTGTCAATTATAAAGATTATACAGTGGCTCACTCCTGTAATCCTATCACTCTGGGAGGTTGAGGCAGGAGGATTGCTGGAGCTGAGCCTGAGCAGCTCTTTACCAGCTTGAGCAAGACTGAGATCCCATTTCTACAAAAAATAGAGAAATTACCCGGGATGGTGGTGCATGCCTGTAATGAACTGTGTCATTACACAGGAGGCTGAAGCAGGAGGAATGCTTGAAGCCAGGAGTTTGAGGTTGCAGTGAGCTAGGATGACACTACTACACTCTAGCCTGGGCGACCGAGTTAGACTCTGTCTCCAAAAAAAAAAAAAAAAAAACGATAGAAGTCTTTGGTTTGGAACAAATGAACATAAGGAATAGACATTCATTTATTCAAAAAATACCTACTGACCCTGTGCTATATTCAAAGTGCTATGCTGAATTGAGAAACACAGGGATGATAAGTGAGAGAGAGAAGCTGAGTAAGTTGGGTCCTGGCCCTTAGATATCTGACCATCTAGCAGAGAAATAAGAGAGTCACACAAATAACTACCATAAATTATTACATGAGAGAACATGGACCTCTACAGTTCAAATCAGAAGAGATGATACATAGCTGGAAAGAATCTTAGAAAATATCAGAGAAGAGTTAGTTAAAAACTGAATTTTGAAGAACTGGGATAAGAAGGATTTGCTGATGGATTTCTCTCTCTTTTTGCACCCCTAAATTGCCCACCAAGAGAAAGATGGACAACTTCAAATGTGTCTACATAAAAACTTCTCACTAGCTTATGTTACACTGACCTGCAGTTATTCGTTCCCTACAGTATAAGATGCAGGACAACGGTTACACACAAAAGCTTTGATCTTCAGAAAAGATACACAGTAATATTAATACATCCTGCAAGAAATTTGGGGTATTAACATGATAGAAACATACGGAATAGACACTGCCTCCTGAATTTCTCTATCTACTTCTTCAGTCTCCTTGCCACTGCTCTAGTTTGGGCATTTATCATTGCTGGATGAGACTATTGCAAAAGCTTCTTTCATAACACTCTTATTTTTCTTTGGTGTCTCCTCTTCACCATCATGCCCCATATATGGCTTGAAGGGTAATCTTTTCTACTTGCAAAAACATTCAATTGTCTGCCGCCTGCAAGACAAAATCTAAACTTCTCTGCACACCTGCCTACCCTGGCAGAGTCCTGGTTCTCCATGGACCATGCTTCCCTGAAAAGGTCACACACTTGCAGTCCTCTGTCCATGCTGTCCTTTTGGCTGGGAATATCTTCTTTCGTTTCTCCGAGAGTACTGCTACCATCTATCAGGTCTTGCTCTTAACCTCTTCTCTGAAGACCTCTCTGACTCCTTCAAGCAGATTTCAGGTGCTCTTTCTCCACTGTTCCCACTGCACAGTTATCCTTCTGACAGTCACTATCTATCATAGGTATCTATGGCACATATCTATTTCCTCACTGGTTTGTAAGTTCCATGAGGGCCAGAGTTGGGGCTCTTCTTTATTCCAGGGTGGGTGTTATTTTCTACTTTTACTTTGTCATTATAATCATTTCATGGGTTTAGACAGATCCAGAAATGGGTTTTAGGGAAAAAAATGCTAAAGAAAATAAGGTCTTTTCAAAAGTACGAATGTGGCAAATTAAAGAAGAGAATCACTGTTTGGAATAGATGATAGTGAAATGTTAACAGATGGCAAAGAGGAGGCAAAGCTTTTCAACTCAATTCAATCACATATTTCTTTTGTTAACAAGGAGAATAATATAATTTAAAACAAAGTTCTAGGAAGGATCATTAAGCAGATGATTTGTTAGTACTTTGAAAAATGACATGGTAGTCAACTGGATCAAGCATAGACATACCAAAACCAAACTGTACCATGAGTGATTCCATTTCCTTTTCAATAGTTATTTAAATTAGATTAGGGACCAGGTGTGGTGGCTCACACCTGTAATCCTAGCACTCTGGGAGGCTGAATTGGGAGGATTGCTTGAGGCCAGGAGTTCAAGACCAACCTGAGGAAGAGTGGGACCACTTCTTTACAAAAAATAGAAAAAATTATCTGGGTGTGGTGGCATGTGTCTGTAGTCTCAGCTACCTGGGAGACTGAGGCAGGATGATCGCTTGAGCCCAGGAGTCTGAGGCTGCAGTGAGCTATGATGATGCCATTATTCTCTAGCCTGGGCAACATAGTGAGACCCTGTCTCAAAAATACATATAAATAAATAATAATAAAATTAGATTGGGGAATAAAGCAGACACAGTTCATTTGAAATCAATGATAGTTTATGATGAGGTCTTTCAAAAGACTTAAGTCACGTCATAGATTAAGGGTCACACGCAGATTTTTCTTCTTCTTTTTTTTTTTTTTCCTTGAGACAGAGTCTTGCTCTGTTGTCTGGGCTAGAGTGCTGTGGCGTCAGCCTAACTCACAGCAATCTCAAACTCCTGGGCTGAAGCGATCCTTCTGCCTCAGCCTCCCGAGTAGCTGGGACTACAGGCACGTGTCACCATGTCCGGCTAATTTTCTGTTTTTAGTAGAGTCGGGGTCTCACTCTTGCTCAGGATGGTCTTGAACTCCTGACCTTGAGCGATCCTCCTGCCTCGGCCTCCCAGAGTGCTAGGATTACAGGTGTGAGCCACGATGCCTGGCCCAGATTCTTCTTGAATGCTAGTGTTGTGCCAACCAGTTACACCCCTGAGGTGATCACATCATTGCTTGTTTACACCCACTAACAGCATCTTCCTATTTTGATAAGGCAAATATACAATCAAAACTCTCAGATGTCTTCTTTCTTATTACGGTCAATGGCACTGGCCTAGTGCCAAAACAAACAGACCAGTATGGCAGTCATAACTCTGAGTTTTATATATGTGGGAAGGTATTATTTATGACCAAAGAAAGTGTAAACAGTAGAGTCCAAAAGCACACTGGGCTGTTGCAAACTTCATTTTGAGTGCATCCTTGTGGGCAAGAGAGAGAATTATAGACTGAATAATAACTCAGTTTTGGTAGATATGTAAGAGGCTTAATAAGCAAATTTTAGATCTGGCCAACCAACCGAATAAATTAAGTTGACACAAAACAGTTTTCTAGTGGGAGAATATGCGATTAGTTCTTTATCAACATTTTACCAGTGATTTAAACGGAGACATAAAGACATACTAATCAAAGCCATGGTTTAACATAAAGCTGGGTAGACAGTTAACACACTAGTTGAAAGTATGTCAACTATGGAATAAAATAAATAACACAAACTTAACAGAAAAAAAAAAGACCTACATTTAGGTTCAAAGCAATAATTTTCACAAGATTGAGAAGGCTTGGCCTAAATGTAGCAATATAGGGTTTCTAAAATAGAAACTACTGAAAAATTGAAATATAACATATAAAGGAAAGCATACAAATCATCAGCGTATAGCTTGGTGAATTTTTACAAGTCAACATTCTTGAGTAATCACCATCTAGAACAACATATAGAATACTGCCAGCAACCCAGAATCTCCCTTGTACCAGTCACAAACATTCCCCCAAATGTAACCACTATTCTGACTCCTACATGGTGGTTTTTCCTGTTTTTGAACTTATATAAATGGAATCATACATTTAGATACATAAGTACTCTTTTGTGGCTTGCTTCTTTCTTTCAGTATCATATTTGTGAGATTTATATGTATTGCCCATTGCTCTGCATTTTTGTTTCATTGTTATATAATATTCTATTGTATGAATACACCACAGTTTGTCCCCTTCTACTATTAATATTATACATACATTTTTCTCCCCAGGAATTTTCTGCTTAAATAAAGCTAAGAAGTAACAATTGTGCAATGTGACAAAGTGGCAGCAAAGACAGAGTTTACATATTTTCTTTGCCTTAGTCTGGCTTTGAAAACAAGCACATGCATTGATTTGGCTTTCATGGTATTACTTCATGAAGGTATAAAAATGATACAGAAAATGAGTATGTTCATACTGTATAACTGAAGGGAAATACCTACAGAAAAAAGTAGTTGATTCTTGGGTTATATTATTGTGCTTTGCAAAATTTGGCCCATGTGCTGAGTATTATTTGAACCTATATTTAGAGATGCAAATTATTTGCTTATAATTTTTGTAAACAGATGGTCTGCATAAAATATGGCCTCGACACTTTATAAAATCAAGAATATCATATTCTCAACAAGATGAAAATAAAAACTCAAGTTTTTTCTTTAACATGCATTAATTTCTTGGTGAACTAGTCAACTAAGTTTCATGCCAATATCTACGGCACTTAATTTTAAGCATTTTAAGATAAACCGTATTACCTTTCACTGTTGTAAAATAAAAAACATTACTTCCGACTGGGTCTACTGGATTCCCTTATGGCAGGCATCTTCAAAAAGAAGGGAAAACTCTGCCTTCCAGGTGTATCTAATTCTTAGGAGAATGACAATGAACACACATACACACTTACTGAACAACGTTTCAATACTACAACAGAGCAAAACAGGTTTCAGAAGTGTTATGGATAAGACATGCAAAATGAACATCATTTGCTTCAGCAATCCTCTTTGCTGAGCACTGTAAGACAGACAGATAAGGTCTTTGTTCTCGTGGAGCTTAGAGTCTCGTGTGGGTAGGCAGAAAATAAAGCCAACAAATAACATGAATGTGGACAGTTTCATGAAAGAAATGATCAGGCTGATGTGGTAGAAATAACCAGTGTCAGGTATTTATATTAGGAGGTCAGGAAATGTATCTCTCAGTATCTAACACTGAAGACGAGGCCTGAAGAATGAGAAGGTTATTGGCCACATGAGCAACTGGATCAGACATGTTCCAGGCAAATGGATCAGCAAATCCTAACTTTCTAAGAATAAAAAGGATGCCCAGGAGGGCTACAGTGCGGTGAGGCAGGGAGACAGATCACAGGGCTTTGTAAGATGAGGAAAGAAGTTTGGATTTTATTCTAAGTGCAATAAAGCCATTGAAGAGTTTTAAGCAGGGCAGTGACAAATCACTGATAGTTAAAAGGATAAAAGGAACTTTAGAGATTGTTAAACCTCTTTCTACAGATGAAAATACTAAGTTCCAAAGAGTTTAGGGTCATCAAAGTTGCAAAGTCGCAAGTTTGGACTCTTTTCGATAAGGAAGAGGCCAACTTTTGGACACATGAATAGGTATTATTTTACTTATAATGAGAGAAATGCAATTATAATTAACTCTGTATTAGATTGGTAACGTTCAAATATTTGATAACACATAGCACTGGTGAGAATGTATGAAAAAGGTAGGTGCACCTACCTAAGTTGGGGATATAACTTTGTGTAACTTCTTTGCAGAGCAATCTGGGTAGTATATATTAAAATTGAACACATATATATCTTTTGTCCTAGTAACTCCAATTCTAAGAATTTATCCTACAGATATATTTGCACAAGTCCACAAAGACAGTATGTACAAAGATACTCAGTAAAACATTATTTGTGATAACAAAAGACTGGAAAAACCTTTATATGCTGGAAGATCTTAAGTAGGGAAGTGAAAAAAAATTAAAAAGAAAAACCCTATATGTCTATCACAGGGAATCTGTTAGATTATTTCAATGAAATATTATGTAATCTTAATAAAAATCTGCATATATGAATATGAAATAATCTTCAAGATGGTAAATACAAAAAGTAAATGTAGAAAAAAGATGTCTTTGGGAGAATAATGAGAATGTGGAGCAATGGGGAGGAAGATTAATTTATGATTAATTTTATTTTGTACTTTTTATACTGTTCGAACTTTTTCTTGTATACATATATTACCTATTTAAAGCTAATCTGAAAAATAAAATAGTCTGGTTTTAAAAGCAAACTGCAGCTGGGCATGGTGGCTCACGCCTGTAATCCTAGCATTTAGGGAGGCTGGAGGATCACTTGAGCTCAGGAGTTTGAGACCAGCTTGAGTGAAAATGAGACCGTCTCTACTATTAGTAAAAACAGAAAAATTAGCCAGGCACTGTAATGTGTGTGCTTGTAGTCCCAGCTACTTGCGAGGCTAAGGAAGGAGCATCGCTTGAGCCCAGGAGTTTGAGGTTGCAGTGAGCTATGATGATGCCAGGGCATTCTACCCAGGGGGAGAGAGGCAGAATCTGACTTCAAAAGAAAAGGGAAATCATTATAAGAAGTAGTGATTTTTTAAAGGGAGAAAAGGAGGAAAGTAAAGAATAAAAGTAGAAAAGAAGAAAATAACTGGAAATAAACATATTGTTTTATATGTTATTTCCTTGTGGCACAAACTACCGTATTGTTTATTTACTCTGTAGAGTTCAAAATAAGTTAGTGGCCCAGTATAGAGGAAACATAAATATACAGTATACCACACACATACATATTTGTAACATGGTAAATGCCAAAGCAAAAAACTTTGTTTAGTCTTAATTCTCCACCGAAACAGAGGCAAAAGGGACTATTCCATGAACTGTAGAACTACAGAAAATACAAGGGGTGATTTAAAGCATGGCTGTAGGCAATACGCTGATTTATCGTGTGCTTTAGCAAGCTCACTTCACAGATCAACTTGTTCAGGTGTGAAAAGTGGGTGCTATGAGATTGGAAATCAGGAGGCCCTGATTTCTAATTTCGACCCTGGCATTTATTAGCTATGTGATCCTAATCACATTACTTGATCTCTTTAAGTTTTAGTTTCTCATGATGACTGAAACAGAAACCAAAGGCTCAATGGAAGCTTGAAAAAGTCATTTAGTCCATTCCCATGCACAAGTCCTCTTCAATTACAGGTAATTATTTTGACTTATTTTAGGTCTGATTTAGACACATGTGGGAAGATTAATTTATTTAACTGTTTAAATGTTCATGCTTTCATTATTTATTAACAAGAAATAAGGTTTTTCCTTTTTTTTTTTTTTTGAGACAGAGTCTCACTTTGTTGCCCGGGCTATAGTGAGTGCCGTGGCGTCAGCCTAGCTCACAGCAACCTCACACTCCTGGGCTCAAGCGATCCTACTGCCTCAGCCTCCCGAGTAGCTGGGACTACAGACATGTGCCACCATGCCCGGCTAATTTTTTTTCTATTTATTTTTAGCTGTCCAATTAATTTCTTTCTATTTTTGGTAGAGATGGGGTCTCGCTCTTGCTCAGGCTGGTCTCAAACTCCTGAGCTCAAACAATCCGCCCGCCTCGGCCTCCCAGAGTGTTAGGATTACAGGCATGAGCCACTGCTCCCGGCCTTCTTTTGATTTATTTTTGCTTGATATATCTTTTTATTTACTTTTTCTTATCTTATGAATTGCACCTAATTACTTTTTTAATAAATATACTTGGATAATTTTTATCTTTCAAACATATAATTTATTATTTTACATTTAATAATCAAAGATGCATTTAGATTTATGTCAATTATTCCTCTTGCTTTGTTCCTTTTATTGGTCTTATATTATCTGGATCTTTTTTTTTTCCTATATTGTTTTATTTTACATTGATTGAGTTTTTTGTCCCTTAAAACCACACTTTTTTACATTTCTTCTAGCTGGGAAGCTATGCATTCCATTATTTCCATTTTGATAGCCTTCCTATAATTTCTTGTAACTATTTTGCTAAACAAAGATGAAGTTAATTTTTACTTTACTCTCCTCCTAATGAAGGGCTTTAAAATGTTCTGTGATCATCTGTTTCACAGATTATACTGCTATGTATGATTTTAGTTCTATCGCTTGATTCTTTTAGCAGTACAAATGAGATTTTTTTTGTTTATATATTTTAACATTTATGTACAATTTTACCATTGTATCTACTAATCATTCTTTCTTAAATTGTATCATTTAGAACTGGCTATCTAATACATAGCCATTAGCTACATGTGGATATTTAAAGTTAAATGAACTAAAATCAAAATTTAAAATTCAGTTTCTCAGTCGTTGTAGCCACATTGCAAATGCTCAGAGTCACATGTGGCTTGTGCCTACCATATTGGATAGAATAGATACAGAATATTTTCTTTATTTCAGAAAGTTCTCTTAAATATCACTGCTTTATATATGCTTTTAGTGACACTTTTTTTATAGTGAACTCAACTTTTGTTATTTTGAATAGATCTTTCTTGCTTTCTTTCTTGAAAGATAATTTAATAGATATACAATTATAGGTTAGTGGTTATTTTCTCTGATTACTATGAATATATTATCCTCTGTATTTAAGCTTCCATTATAATATTGAGAAACCAGCTGTTGAACTAACAGTCATTCAGTTCTAGGTTACTACCTTATCTCCAACCACTTGTTAAATTTTCTTTTTGTCTTTGGTATTCTGCCATTTTAACATACTGCCTCCAGGGGAACTTTCCTTTTTTTTTTTAATTTGTTCTCCTTAGACTCTGTTTAGGTGTCTGAATATGTGATTTTCTCTTTTTTCAATTCTGGAAAACTATTACCTTATTGCTATTTATCATTGTCTCTCTCCAATTTTCTCTTTAATCTGTTTCTAGAAAGCTAATTTCTAAATTGTCTTTCTCTACCCTCCTTCTTAGTTTTTTCTTTTATATTTTTGTTCTCATACCTTTTGTTCTCATACCTTTCTATGCCTTATTTTGCATAATTTATTTATATTTGTTTCTACTCTACTAAATCTCTCTTTATTTGTGCCTAATCTGTAATTTTAACTAAACACTTTTTCTAATTTAATTGTGGTGATTTTTATTTCCAAAAATTATATTTTTTTGTTTCTCCAAATATTGTTTGTCAAATTGTTTTTTACTACTTCCATATTTTCTTTATTTTTAAGTATGTCTTCAGACATATAAAATACTTTTATTTTATATTTTATAGCTTACAATTCCAATACACAAGATCTTCAAAGACCTAATTCTCCAGTTTGTGTGGATTATTTTTTTCCTGCTCATTCTTAGTTATAGTGGTAGATTTCCCCCATTTATTTGTTTTTTATTAAATTGTGAGTCTCATTTCTCTAAATTTTGTTGAAATTATTTGATAATCGTATTTGAAGTACACTCTTCTAGAAATAATTTCTGCTTGCTTAAATCAGTTACATGAAAGTTTGACCAACTCATCACCCTTTACATTTTTTACTTAGAGTTGTTGCACTTATTCTGGTAGTAGAAATTCTGACTCTAAACCCACAAAAGATTTAATTGATAAATAATTAATTATTATTAGAATCTTCTGATACCTGTTGAGTTTTCATTTTTGTTTTCTTCATCTTTTGCAATGAAGTATTAAATTATTTCCAAGTTTTATGTGTTTGGAGAGCTCTTCTCCTCTTCTTGGACTCTATGATTTACTTTTATCCTTTATTCCAAGAAACCTATGAATATCCCTGGTGCCCCTAAGCCCCCAGGATTGAGCAAATGTCCTCAGTGACAGTGTGTTTGCAGGATTCACTAATCACCTGGATATTCACTTTCCTGCATTTCCTGGTAATAGGTTTCCTTTCTTCTACCACTAGTTTAGCTGTTCCCTATAAAATAGTTAGTGTGCCAAGATCATTACCATTTTACATTTCACATTTTTTCCATTTTTATGAACTTGTTCTAAACTAAAATGTTTGAAAATCTTATATATTTTAATCTATTTTTATTTTCCAAAGTTATTCTATATTGAATTTCATTTTTAATATCAAGTATAAAATAAATTTTAAAACTTAAGGTAACATATGCTACATTAGTTTTATTCCTCTACTTACATGTAATGTAACTATATAAATTTATCACAGTGATTAGTACTAATAAACTTTTACCATAAGACACAAGCTTTTAAACTGGGATCTATAATTCCATAGAGTTCAGAGGTAGTGAATCAGGTCACAGGGTAAAATGATAGAGACAGGTGGTTGGACATAAGCCCTTCTATCCAATCCTGCCCCAACCAAAGTAGCTCAATATTTTCTATTTTAAATACGAGAATTCCGAGAAATATTTCATTTAAATAAAGGACTCCATTAATTTAGGAATATTTTGAAAATTACTGCTGGAAATCCTTATATTTCCTTCTAATGTTTTGGGCACCGGCTCAGCTATAGAGGATAACCGTGATTCTCTTTGTTGATAGTACTCTGATTATTTAAGGTTAATTGATTTTTTCTGGAATAACATTTATTCATCCATCCCCTTGGACAGCAAATTCTTACTCAAAGGGTCTTTCTCTACATATGTGTGTGAGTGTGTGTACACAAAGTTCCTGGATAAAATGTCTTCTTTGTGCACTTACTTAGCTTATAAAACCTGAGCAATCTTGAATGTAGCATTAAAGTGTAGATGGTCTTAGGAAGCAGAAAATTCCAAAGTCTTTCATTACCCAAAATGAGTATGGTAGTTTTGAATCATGGCTTCCCCATATGTGTAGCATACAGGGCTTAGAGAGGCTTGGTTATTGAGCAGAGGGAGAGAAGAGGAAGACAGGGGGAAACATGGTGAAATTTGAAATAAGATTGGAAACTTTGGATGGTGACTAAATTGTCATAATATAATAATGAAAGTTAAACCTTAACTCACAGTTTGAAATATATTTATTTAATATCTCGGGATGATTTATGACTACATTAAATGGCTAATGCCTGATGCTCTCTTAGACATCTCTGAGAAGGAAAGCAGTAACATATTTGGAAAAGGAATGACATGTTGACAGAGATCATGGGAAGAACATTTCTTTAAAAATACATAAAATTTCCACTGAAAAGATAAAGTTTTTCTACAAGTATTTCTTTTGACCAGTTAAATGCACCAGAATTTCACATGCTGTCTATGTTTTCTACCTGCTGTAGATGGCAATGGGTGTTTGTTGCCAAAAGGGTAACCTCTTGAGTAGTTGAAAAATAAATGATCTATTCTAAGATGACATAGACCTGTTTTCTTACCAGCTGTCTGGCTTAGATATAGAATGCTGAGAAGAATTCCCATAAGCAATCTTGTACCTGTTACAAGTTTATTAGAGAGCGGCATGATATATGTCAATGGTTATTTCCAAAGATAGTGCTAATAATACTTAATTTTGTCAGAATCTGATTGATTAACAATTAAGTGCTTGATTCTCTGTACAGAGTTAGCTAACTGGCTCCAGATTTGTAGTTATCTCAAAGAAATTTTAATTTTTAGATATAAGAATATCTTATGCATATGAACATTCAAGGAAAAAGATTTCCATCATTCTATTGATTTGACTAATCTAATTCTATAACTTAGACAATTAAGATTAGATTTTACACTTTCTTTAATTCTATCTAAAACTGTTGTTGGCAGAATTAAAATCTATTTTCTCTCTAATGGACAATTAGAGATAATACCAGGTCTCATTTGCTTTTCACAAATGTAAGGATAGAAAGTAGATTACTCATCAGAAAATATAGCAATGAAAAATTATTATTCAGAATCAAGTCATTGATTAAATATGTTGTGAGACCAATGTATTTGATATGTAAAATGTACATTCTGAAGTATTTGTCATTGAATCAGTAAGCTTCCTTTTATGTGTTATGTTAATCTTATCTCTTTTAAAATCATTTCATTATATATTTAGTTAAATATTTCTAGTTCTTCATGGTAAAGCCAAAACATCTCTCCCACACACCTTCTAAGTCATTATAGAAATTACATAGAAATGTTCCAATGTAATATTTATAAAATTATTTTGACTATAGCAATGTTGGAATATAAGAAAGATTGCCCTCAGAAATATTCAGTGATTTTAGCAATACTGATAGCTCATAGGATGTGAATGGAGAAGAAATCAGAGCAAAGGAAATCATGTTCCAAGTCACTCGACCTATGTGAAGCTTTTCTCAAGGAAATCTTAGTGAATTCTAAGTCAAGAGTCAACAATGAAGGATGCAAAAGCATCAGATTAATTCATTAAAAACTGTATTAAAATCACTTTGATATTAGGACTCTTTGACTTTACTCTCTATAAATAGAACATCGATTCTTACACACAGCACAAATCTTGAGAACTTCATTTATAATAAATGAATTGATAGATATATATTTGAAGGAAATTAGGAAGGTTGTTTGTCCTGACAGAGTACTGAACATATTGAGGGGTCAACCGAACCTCTTCAACAGAAAACAAGAAAAAAAAGTGTTGTAGAATGGAGAGGGGGCAAATGCACAGAGAAATAAACTAAATAACTTCACTTTTTCAGAGTAAAGTCCCATTTATTTGGCATTTGGAGCCCACATTCACTCTGATTGCTTCCTTCCCATGTTTCCTCTAGTGGACTCTGCCTGTTGAAATACCGTCTCCAGTTATGAACACAGAGTTCACAATCCCACTCAAGAGAGAGATTTTTTTGGAAAGCATTTCTGTATTCTGTGCTAATGTCCTTTGCCAGCTACCTATTCTAATATGATCCTTCATTCATAAACACAACTGTACAACCAAGAACACAAGCTTCTTGAGTAGAATCATTGGCATGCAAGAGAAGGCTCAAGATGTGCAAACAGACTGACTCTAGGAGAAAAGATAATGCAGCTATAAAGATAAAAACAAATTTTAACAGGTATCCTCAGGAACATTCCATAGGTATTTCCCTCAAAAAACTAAAACTGGGTAATATGGAAAAGGTTCTGAGAGACTTGGAGGAGAGTTGAGTCTTCTTTATTCTCAGTCATCCCAACTGTTACAGTCAATGGCCATTTTAGATGAGACAAAACCTATTCAACACTCAGACATGTATAAACATGTAAGAGGACAAAGCAAGATCAATAAAGGAGCTTCCTCAACTTACATTTGATTGCAGACAGATAAGTAAGTTTAGCCAAGACTGAAAGAATGGTCCATCTAAACTCTCTTTTCATGAGCAATATTAAGTGATCACGGTTTTAAGTCTTTGGATTTAGGGAGGTCTGTTATGCAGGATTATTAGAGCAACTGATACATTCTATAGCTACTAGAGAAATTCATGTTTATGCTATTGTTATGTAACTTTGAAATGATTCCCAAAACTTACATGGTTTACTACCTGAGTGACATATTTTGCTGTGATAAGAACTTGGGAGTGTACTCCCTCTTCCCTCAAGAATATTAGGTCACACCTTAATAGGCCCCATATGTGAGCTATTGGCCTCAACTACTGGATTCCAAAATACGTATAAATTTAAGTTTCACAGACACTTTCAGAGTTTAGACCTTGGCAGGGCTGCATTGTCAGCCACCCCTCCAAGGGAAAAAGCTCAGGCTATGATAGAGCACATCCTGTTTGCCTTTGAGCTAATGTGTAAAACCTTGCTCACCAGCACAGCCATTATCCTCTGGCATCTAGTGACCTCACTATGTGGGTAACATCATCTCTTCTGAGAACCACTTGTGTAAAGTACACTTCAAACTTTAATTGAATTGTACTATACACAGAGGCCTGCTACCATCCTAACTGAGCAACTAGACTTTAATAATTTTGGAACTCACTCACTGTGTTGTTAATATACCTCATCTATTGAGGGTATCTCTGGGAGATTTGATTTTGTTATTCTCCCCCTCTTTAAACATTATGAATCAAAAGAAAAGAAAAGAAAAGAAAAAGGCTTTGTATGGCAATAGTGAGGTTTTTGAAATCATACTTTGACAATCTTTTTATTATAATTATACAAAACAGTTATAAAATCATTTCTAAAATGTATGATTAGAAGAAGGCAGGGTATAGAAAGTTGAAAGCTGTCGTTTGATATTTGTAAAAGGCTCATATTTATTAATATCTATCTATCTGTGTGTGTGTGTGTGTGTGTGTATATATATATACACACATGGCCTTACATTTGTATATAAAGTTTCTAGAAATATATTTCCAAACATATTACCCATGATTGTATCATGGGAAGGGATCAAGGGACTTTAGGACAGAGGGAGAAAATTACATTTTTAATACTATTTTTTTTTGTATTTTGAATTTTTATTATTTACATGAACATGTATTCCTTTTTCAATTAAAATACATAAATAAAAATAACAGTAAAATAATTGGTATTCTTAGTCTTAAAATTAATTATAATTATGTAAATATGTAAAATATAAATGTAATATATAGATAAATTGAATAACCTCTTGACATGTTTCTATGAAAAGGCAACATGTAAGATACAAGTTGGAGTATGAATAAAAGTTAGTGTAATGAAATAAAGGCAGTACCTTGGACTTAGTTTTCTTATTTAGAATGGATTCAGTAAATGAAATAATTTGTTATAAACTTTTTAATGCAGTGGAAGGCTTTCAGTAAATATTATTTTATGGAGAACTCCAAACATAAAAAGAATAAAAGCAATTCAAAAAACTGAGGTAATGAAATCTCATAATTGAATCTACTTGGTAATTCCTTTGACCACCTCCCATCCTAACCCTCGCCTCTAAAGTGCCTGAAAAGATTGTTAGCCGCTTTTCAAACAGTTATTAGCTCAAATGTCTTTTTCAACCTTACAAATCCCTCAGTTCTGTGTAAAGTTTTCTGATCAGGTTATTCACCGTGTCACTCTATTTACAAAATAGCTTATTTACATATTATTTTTAAAAAATGATCTCCTATGAAAGAAAAGAAGAGCATCAGAGAAGAAATAAATGAAAGTAAAAGTTAAAAAATGGTCTACTATGAAAAATGAGATGCAATTGTGGATAAATCAATAAGGAAGAAGAATTTTCTTTGAAAACTGAAGTGAATGATGGACATGCCAGCTTCATCCTCACCTACACCACAAAGTGCTATTATCCTCAGCCATAACTCTCTTAACAGGATAAAGCATTCATAAGAGGGAGTTAATTATCTATTCTAAGTCCCAATTAAGGCAGTTGTAGTAGTGAGGAAAAAAAATCTGCTTGCAGTAAATTTTGACCAATTCCAAGATGTTTATGTAGAAAGTTTTTCTTTCCCTCTGTCATTTAATGGTCATAGAGATAGTTTTTTATATTACAACTGATTATATAGTTTTATACATATATAAATTTATGTAATGAATCTGTTGTAAAACAATTTAACTGCACAGAAGTGTACAGGGAAAAAAGCATAAGATTCTTGATTTTTCAGAGCTTCCCAGATCTGATTCCAACTCACAGATGTAGCTACTATTAATATGCAAAACATTTTCTTTATAGATGCAAATACATATATTTAATCAATTAGGATTATTGTGTGTGTGTATTTCTTGTACTTTTTTTAACCTAATATAATTTGGGCAGGCTAAATAATGAAACGTATACAACTGAAGACTAAATGCTTTTTTTGCATTTCTTCAAATAAATGTATGATTTTACTCCTTTATCTGTTGAAATGTTAAAATACATTAACTGATTTTAGAATGTTAGAGCAGCCCTGCGTTCCTGGAATTAACTCCACTTAATGACGATGTATTTATCATTTTTCATATGCTGCTGGATTAGATTTGCTAATATTTTATTGAGGATTTTTGCATGTTTGTTCAATAGCGATTTTGAACTGCAGGGATGTTTTTTGTTTGTTTGTTTTATAGGTTTTGACATTGGTGATTTTTGCCTCATTTCAGGAGCTGGGCTGTGTTCCCTCTTTAGTTTCCTAGAAGAATTTGTATAAAACTGGTATTATTTCCTCTTTAAATGTTTGTTAGAATTTGCTGGAGAAGTTATAAAGGCATAGAGTTGTGATGTTGTTGTTGTAAGGCTTTCAAATATAAATTTGATATTTTTAAATGTATGGAATTACTGAGGTCATACACACGCATACACACAGACACACGCATACATACAGAGCGGATTCATTTCATCTGTGTTGAATATTAACCAGCATAGCTTTTTGGTAATATTCCCTATTAAATTTTGTAAAATTCTCTTATTAAATAAAATTAAGTGTCTATAGATTTGTAGTTATTTCCCCTCTTTCATGACTGATATTGGTAATTTGTGTCTTTCCTCTTTTATCCTGGTTATCCTAACCAGAATTTCATCAATTTTTATATGGCTTCTTTTTTTCATCTTTGATTTCCAGGAGTTTGTTATAAGATGTGTTTAAGTGCATTTTGAGGGCTGGGTGTTTATTCTTCTTGAAGTTCTTTGATCTCTTAGATCTGTGCTGATATTTTTCATCATTTTTGGAAAATTTTTTCATTCATTTTCTCTTCATACTTTTCTTCTGCCCTATTCTCTCTTTTCTTCTTAAAAGAATTTCAATTATATGTATGTGAACTTATTTAATATTATCTTATATGTCTTGAATATTCTGTTCTTTAAAAAAAATTCATTTTCTCTTTGTGCTTCAGGTTGAGTAATTTCTGTGGGCATATCTTCAACTTCACTGACTTTCCTTAAGTGTGTTGAATCTATCAATGAGTCCATTTAAAGGTGTCTCTCTGTTTCTCTCTTACTCCCATTTCCATTTGATACTTGTTATAAATGATATCTTTCTGCTGATAGTTTTATGTTCCCTGACTGTTCCAATATCTGTGTTGTATCTGAGTGTCTTCAGTTTCCAGACAAGTTCTTTACACTCAGTTCTAGTTGACACGAAACTTTCAGAAATGTGTTAATATATTGTGTTGAAATCTTACCCACTTTTATGACAGTAGAGTATTTGTCACTTGTTCTGTCCCAGGTATCCTAGTGCATGTGACTACATTTTTCTTTTACAATTTCTGCTTTTCTATAGTTTTCAGGCTAATTGGTTGCTGTGTGATCTCAGCTATCTGATAGGCTCAAGAAAAGATAGGGTTTTATAACGCGTCCTGCTTTTTCTAGTGAGTAGGATGGGAGCAGGACTCCCCAGATTGCTCCCTCCTACAAAGAAGCTGGAACTCCTAATTATCATTTTTCAACTATAAAATTTGTATACCTGTTTTGTTTGATTTATCAACTTTAGGTAGTGACTAGAAATATACGCTGAGTCAGTGACTCTACTTATGCTATATTTTACCTCTTCCACTGCCTCCACACCCTTCAGTTAGAATAAATCCAGTTATTCTCATGATTGCCTTAAACAAAATTTTTAAGTTTCTGTTTTGTGATTTGTAACTTGTAGACATATTCTCCTTCAAAGTATGAATGTTGAGAATTTAATTTAGAGCATATTCACTCTCCTACAAATTCTAGGTTTGTTATATTCTAATTTTTGGTTTTGTGAATAGTTATTTTTATGATTTAAAAAGAATTATAGAGATCACTAAGTCTACAAAGCTAAGAAAGACAAAAAAAATTATGTGCCTATTCTTTCTTTCACTTCTGTTCCTCCTTCCAAAATTTTGATAGTTATTTTTAAGTTTTCAAGGTTTTTAATACTTACATTCAATTTTCTATAGTAATTGTTCATATTTTTCTATAGATAGATCCATAGTATATAATCTAATGAATCCAGTTTATGATAGTAATTTGAAAATATTGTTTACCACTGAACCAAATAGTAATAGTCTCATTTTTGCAAACTTTGTGTAAACAATGATAAAGATGTGTACAAAAACTGACTTGTGTTTTAGACCATTTGAGTAGAACTTACATCTGAGTGTTTATTTTCATATATCCTTGTCAGTCTAAAATGTAATTAAGGTCAAATCTACCCATCTGTACCTAGAAAGCTAAGCATCTGAGGAGTACCCAAGAATTTGAAATGTTTAATCCTATTTCTTTACTCTCTGTAGTCAACTAGTAATGAAAATAGTTGCTAGTTGATGTAGCTCAATTGCTTTTATATTGTTTTTGTAAATGCATGTAGATCAAACAGTTCTAGTAGAAATAGCAGTACATATACAACATTCATTTCCTATGTCACGAAGAGCCTGAGCTTCTGATGCTTGTAAACCATTTTTTGGTTGTGAACTATTTCAATTCAGTTTTTATGACATATAAATTCATTTTGAGTTCTCATGGCTATCTGAACATTACATATATATATATATGTATGTATATGTAACTCTATATATACACATAACTCCCCAGACAAGGCATCTACATTTACTCTTTATAAAGTTCAGTAAACTTAATTCATAATGTTTTATTAAAGAACCACTCTCTAGCTTTACTATTCTTTGACATTATACCTAAACTTCAAGCTTCCTTCAAAAAATAGAAATATTTCAGCTGACACTGAAAAGTGAATGGCCTTGGTGAAATAGGAATTGCTATCAACTTCATAACTAGTTAGTAAGATACACATTTTGGGGGAGTTAGTAATTTGTCAAATTGACCATGCAGCAAATTGATCTTATGATGAATGGCTATTGGTGAACGGCTTTTCTGAAAATTGATCTAGGGACATTTATTTCACCACTCCAAAATGATGATCCAGGGAGAACATGCTCAATGTTGACAAACTATTGAGGGCAGCATGCAGGATTATACAAATAGACTTGCACGGATTATGGTTTTGGGAATATCATGTCACACCAGCTGGTTTGTATTGCTGCTTTGGGGAATATTTTCTAAAATTTGAACAACAAATGTAGATTGCTTTTGAAATTCAAATAAATGAATTGATAAGCATATAAATAATTTATTTATAATATTACATCTGTTTTAAATATTTTTCTCCATAGGTCACTTTAGTCCTGTCATCTTTTCTTTATTACTGGTATTTTAAATCATATCCTAATTCAGACGTCTTATAAGATTGCACAAAAATTACTTGTTGGAAGAAATTTTTGTTTTAACAACAACTTGAGGAACGATACAGATTGACAAAATACACTAACTATGTATGTTACAAGCATACCCATTTTATTAGATTCACATTGTGAGATTAACTTAATTGAAGAAATAGAGGTGAAATACTATTTTCCGTTTTTTATGCTTGTTTTTCCCTTATCAATGATTATGAAGAGCTCCAGAGCTAGTTCATCATTTTAGAGAATTTTGTTTTTCATATGAATTTTCCTTGTACTGGCATTTTGTTTTTTTTCCTTTTTTAGAGAGCCATAAATTGAATTTCTGTGCCTCCTTTCTATTTATGCTGTTTGGGTTTCATGATCTTACTTCAATAACTGCTTGACCCATAACAGTTTGACTTTGCGTAGTTTTTTTCAGGCTTTTCATTTTCATCTTCAGCTCTCCAAATGTGGCTATTTTGTGTTACCTGATTTCTAAGCTATCTTTTTTCATCTTGTTTCAGAAATTTGACATCAGTCTGCAGTTGACTTCCACCTTATTTTCTTGTGACTTACCCCCCCCCCTTTGTTTGCATTAAGATCTTCCTTTTCCCCAACTCTTTTCTTTTCTCATATTTAGACTTCACCCAAAGCTGTGTGCTCAAAAATAAATATGCTCTATCTCACTGACTCTGCAAGAGCTGTCTTTCTCCTGCTGTTTTCTTGTTGTACCTCTTGTTTATCCTCAGTTTCTTTACATTGTGCCTTTCATCTTTTCTCATCACAACATGAAATCCATCTTCTTTATTTTTCACGTCTATTTGTAAAACCTTTCATTTCCTTCGTTTTTCAGTGCCCCTAAAGACTTCTGTGCAAATGATACGAACTGAGAAATTTATATTGTCTTTGTTCCTTGAGTCAATGAAACTGGCCATACTTGGTCTGCTCAGCTTTATTTTAAAATGTTCTGGGAAAGTTTCAATAGCTGTATTCTTCCAATCACAACGGCTGTACCCATTTCCAATTTTAGAGGAAGAACCAAGAGATAGTTTAAATAAGTATTATGAATATTAGCTTTGGACTCAAACTTCACTTTGACTCCCAATTCTGCACTTACAGATTTTGATTTTCAGAGAAATTCATTTTTCCTTTCTCAGTTTACATTTTTTCACTTGTAATAATACTACAGGTTGAACAGTTCTACTCTAAAAATTTGAAATTTGAAATGCTCCAAAATTCAAAATTTTTGAGTCCTGACATGATG